>MQRK01185861.1:357-12738 GCA_001938485.1 Girardia tigrina | reverse complement strand
TAAAATTACAGATTTTCCTTTTAACATCTAGATTTATGTGTTTGAATTATTGTATGAAAATTTTTCAGTCATGCGGCCCTTATGGTTTTTTTTGTCACACACGGCCCTCATTATAGCTTGAGTTTGAGACCCCTGCTATAGACTCTATAGTATAGAGAAAGGGACAGCAGTTGTAGAAAATGCGTCATGGCTTCGCAAGGAGGACGATGTCGCTCACATCAATCTTGCAGAGCCGGAGGCGGCCAACGAGGCGATAAAAGCAGCAGTCACTTGGGGGTTAAAAGAAGTAGAAATCATAACCGATTCTGCCACCGTATTCCGGTGGTTAAAGAATTCAACAAAGGGTGATGGTTCAATCAAATCCAGCGGGATGAGCGAGCTTCTCGTAAGGCGGTGCATCGGCGTGATCAAGCAGACAATCAAAGAGGAGCAGCTAAGCGTTGAGTGGAGGCTGTTTGACTCAGCAGAAAACCAGGCAGACCGTCTGACTCGAGTTCCCAGCGAATGGCACCGCAGTAAAAGAAAAAATAGACGCGGTAGCAGTGATGGTCGATGAGGAACAGGGGCCGATAGACGGTCTAAAAACGCTCCACGAAATCCACCATTTCGGGGTGAAACGAATGTCATTCCTGGCGAGGAAACTGTGGGGCCCAGGGTGCGTGACCGAAAAGCAAGTGCGAGAAGTGGTAAAAAGATGCTCTCAGTGCGCATCAATCGATCCAGCACCGGTTAGGTGGGAGAGGGGTGAGCCTAATGTCAAAAAGACATAGTAGCGACTTGCCATAGACGTGACACACACCTCAGAGGGGAAATACATGACACTGGTCGATTGCGGGTTAGGGCGGTTTGTAGAAAAATTGCATTAGAATGCGACGGTGATCTTTGTACGGCTCTAAAAATGGTGTTCAACGAGTTCGGGCCACCACAAGAGCTTCTATTGGATAATTTCACGACACATCGAGGAGCAGGAATTCAGAAACTGCTGTCAAAAATGGGAATCGAATCGCTGTTTCGGTGCGCAAACCGACCCAGTGGAAATGGCATCGTCGAACGCTGTCATTGAACCATCAAGCGCATGGCGGCGCGGAGCAAAAAGCCAATCCACGACATGGTAGCGTGGTACAATGCAACTCCAAATTCGGCTGGTGTGATACCGGCGTCCACTGTATTTTCATAACGGCGGNGTGACTGCCGCTACCGATTGACTTTGCCGTACTAAATGACGTACTAAAATGACGAAAAAATCGTGGAATCGGAAGGAATACGTGTGGGAGATGAAGTGTTCGTGAAACCGGTTAACGCGTTATGCATGACTCAGTGTAGACGTGCAGTAGTGAGCGGGATTCGCCGAACTAATCAAGTCGAGATCGACAGCATTCCATACCACGTGTCATGCGTCAGGCATGGACCCCAGGGCGGGACGACAGAGCGAGCGGAGAAACTTTCAGAGACGCAAATTGCCCCTGCAATTACGAACACGTGTTATCTCAGTGATAGTTCAGACAATGAAGACGAACAGCCGTGGGATCGAGCAAGGGATGACTGCGAGAGCGACCAGCTGCTGGCTGACGAGATGATCAAACCGAGGTCGCTACGAACAGTTGCCAGACCAGCAAACTTCGCGGACTACGTTTGCACGGGGGTGAAGGCAATAAAGAAAAGCGGAACCTTGCAGTGCACGGACAGCGTCTGTGTTTGTGCCTTGAAGGCAAGGGAGAGTGTGATTTAATTATTTTTGTTTAAATTGGTAATTTACCAGTGTTGTGAATATTTCAAAATATAGTTTACTGGTCTTCGTAATTTTTGTATTTGATTCTAGTCTTTTCTTCTCATAAAATAAATGTTTTGTGTCTTAAAATTTGTTTTTTAAATTTTAAATTTGTCTTCAAATGAGACACTATTTATAAGCGTTGTAAAAAATAAGTCTGAAGTGTACTAACGTCTCTAAATAATGGAGGAAAGGAGACACGGGGAATTATTAACTTGACCTTTAATGGTGGTATGCTACTGTGGGCTCGGTCTTTATAGAGGTGGCCACTGCCTCTGTCGATCGGAGTGGGTGACGCTCGACGATCCACCGATATTACCACATCGACGATTGATTTGGGCGTCGATTGATGGGATTGAATCGAGTGATCGATTAATCCCCGCGGCTTTCGTATTCGGCCCATCGGAGGGCTTTGAGCGCCACAAATCGGTAAGAATCGCTCGAGGGGCAGTGATCTCGTCTTTTCGTGCTGAAACGCTAGGAGCTGTGTCGGCACGTCGTTGATATATTTACATCGGATCAGGCGCGTAGCCAGGGGGGGTGATTGGGTGGATTTCCACCCCCCTGATAAAATGCCTTAAAAATTGTTTAAAAAAATATTACGAAAAACAAAACTTAGAGGAACGGGACCTCTCGTTTTCCCCCAATTAAAATCCAATTGGGCGTTACCATTTTAATCAACGTTTTCGGCCCTACTGGCGAGGCTGAAAACAAAGATTAATATAGAAACCCTTGATTGGATTTTAATCGGGGAGAAAAAAGGAGGTCCGAGGAACGTTTAAGGAGCTTAAGGATCGTTTAAGTTTAGAGGGTTAAAATCGGAAGACACCCCCACTCCTGAAAAAAAGATCTTTCAGGAATTTTTTTCCACCCCCCCTCTGCAATCCTGGCTACACCGCTGCTTTGGATACCATTATAGTAATGGTGGAAACTCAACGGATAATTCCGGAGATTAATCTTGAGGAGAAAAATCAAAAGCCATTTTTTAAATCAGGACTTTTATTTAAATTTTTCTCAAATAAAAAGGTGATTCGAAAAAGCAAAAGGAAATGGTTACAGAAATAATCACACGGTAAAATGTTTCATTTGTCATTAAAACCGACGATTATTATAAAATATGTTTTTTATAAATAAAAATATAGAATTTTAGTATATAAATATTGTTGGGTTCTTGATCAAGATTATAATTCATTAACACCAAAAATTTATTAATAACGCAATTAACAATTATTCAAACAATTATTAGTTAACAATTTTTTTAATAAAAAATTGTTTGTCGAGGAACTTTTTCGTTTTCTTTTTGACCAGATGTTTTATATAAAAATATTAAATTATAAATATAAATAAACTGATAAGTTATTTTAAAATTGAAAAATTTTTATTTTATTTATTCTGAAAATTTACATTCCACTATTTATAAATTAAAACCAACATAAATTTATAGTTATATTTTTACTAAATTAACCATAATGATTTTTTTATTATTTTAGAATTCTAAAATAATAAAAAAATCATTATGGTTAATTTAGTAAAAATATAACTATAAATTTATGTTGGTTTTAATTTATAAATAGTGGAATGTAAATTTTCAGAATAAATAAAATAAAAAGTTGCAAGTGATAGTGTTATTATCTCGACTTGAAAGACAAGGCGGAGTCAAACAAATGAGACCTCTGACGAAGCTGCGTCTTAAGTGTTATCGATTAGTTTAAGGTTATTTCTTATTTGTGAAACATTAATAAAGATTTTAATGTTTTTTTATCAATATTTCAGTTTAAAAGCATTTTTTTACCTACAATTGTTTTAAATACCATACAAATTTTAGAATACAACAAAATAATTTACAATATTCAAATTTTTATTATTATTAAGATACATTAATGATAAAAGTCTTAATATTTATTTCTATTTACGAAACTGTTTATTTGTTAAATCTTTAATTTGTAGAATTTCAAACTGACTTTAAAATTATCTGTTTTTTACTTTACAACTCTAGCAACAAAGTTTCTTATTTTATTTTTTAGAATAACTTTTAAAATTAGTACAACATAATTATCCTTGTCTTTATATATTTCTTTGAAATCAATTATTTAAAAATCCATTATTTCCGAATTAATCTCATTTCAAGTTTTTTACTCTACAATTAAAATTTGATTATTTTCGAAAATAACTTTTTTAAATTAATTAAGATATATATATTATTTTACTTAAAATTGCTTTAAAAACTTTTGATTTTAAATATTTAATTATTTTAGAAATTCTTTATAAAAATTAATTGTTTCAAAAATTTTGAAATTGAGCCCGACCTTCACAAATATATTTATAAATATTTATATTTAATTTTTGGTCACAAGAATGTCCAATGAACTTTTTATAAAAAATAAATATTTCAATCCTTCCAGAAAAAGAATCAGTTTTTCAAAATGAATATTAATAAAATTTTCCTTCAACGAAAACGAAATTCTGATTTCCATTTTCTTTTCTTTTTTTTAAAAATATAAAAAATAACTAAAAAATAATAATAATAATAGAGATATTAACAAAATAATGAAAAAAAAACAATTTAAAATAAAGGAACAATCAAAACTAGAAAACGAAAAAAAACGAAAGTCTAATTAATCTAATTAAAAAGAAATTTTTCTTATAATAATAATAATAATTTGACAGTACATATTTTATGTGGAAAAAAAGGAAAAAAATTAGCTTCGAAAAATCAACAGGAATCTTAAAAATAATTTTAATCTAAGATTCAAATACCCAAACCAAAGCGCTTTCCCTTAGCAAATGATGACCTAGTCGTATTCGTATGAATCAAAGGAGCGTTGAGATGCGAGGAAAGATAAGACAGATAAAGGGCAAGCAAAACAAGCACAGCAGTGGTGCTGCTTGCAAGTGATAGTGTTATTATCTCGACTTGAAAGACAAGGCGGAGTCAAACAAATGAGACCTCTGACGAAGCTGCGTCTTAAGTGTTATCGATTAAGAAGTGGTTATTGCGATGGTTAGGAAATCGTTAAGTATAGGGCGGTCAGTTTTTTTTCGGTTTAGAATTACACAATGTAGGCATTATTTATACTGGTTGTTAGATAATTAAGGTGAATTAATAGAATTAATAGTATTTTTAATTATAAATACATTTTTTAAACGGTTTTTTTTCCAGAATTGATTTTACTAATTATTTATATTAATAATATTACTAGTAGAGAAAAAATATAATAATAAAAATTAAAATTCAATTTAATATTTTATATTATGCAAGTTAAATAATATATATTCAGAAAATTAAAAACTGATGGCTAATTATTTTAAAACACAAAAACACGCCATTTGTTAATAAAACATTTATTTATTATGACAATTAATTTCGAAAGTATAACCGTCATCGTCAGGTCTCAAGAAAAAAATGAATTTTAAATCTGCTTATATAGGCAAGCAGTGATTATGTCATCAATGGATTGTTATGTCATCTAAACACACTCAATAGGGTTTCAGAAACATAGAATAATGGTAAATTATCTTTCGTAGATTTACTAATTGAAAGGAAAAAAGAGTTTTTATGAGACTGAGATTCACAGAAAGAAAACTGATACTGGGTTATATACGAAGCCAAACAGTTTTTGTGAATCTCGATACAAATATAATATAATAATAGGATTAATTTTTCGATCTTGGTCATTATCATCAACTTATACAAAAAATTGTGATAGCATCAACCAATTAACCAAATTATTGTATAAAAATGGTTATTCAAAATCAATTGTAGAGAAATTGACCAAAGAAACAATTGATAAATTAATTAATAAACCGATAAAAATGATAAAGAAGAATCAACGAATTTAAAATACGTTTTAAGCATTCCATATTCCGAAGGATTTGGTCAATTTAAACGTTCAATTTAAAATGTGTAAATAATGCGTTTAATTTAAAAATAATATCACAAACATATCAAATCCAAAATGTATTTTGTAATAAATCTCCAACCCCATTAGGATTATGTTCGGATCTCACCAATTGAGGCTATATTTGATAATTTGAAACTGTTTATCTGAACTATTTCTGTATTCATCAATCATTAAAATAAAAAAACAATTTGACAAAATAAAATGTATTTTTATATTCTTAATCTACATTTAAAATTTTCCATTTTTTGCATTCTTTTTATTAGCTTACTTTATATATATATCCATGGAATTTAGAAACATATTTTTGAAGGCCTTTTACTCAATCAATTTTCTTCAAACTTTGCAAGCTTACTCATTTTCGATGACAATAAATGATTATGTGAAAATTTTTAAGGTCCAAAAATGGGAAAAAACGGAAAATTCGGAGTTCCAGAACAACATTAATTGAAAAAGATCTACTTATAAATTATAAGTAGTTTATATTAATTTTTTATTGTGTTTTTTTAATTATTTTTTAATTAAAACTTTGTTGGCAAAGTAGAGTTCTGTCTGCATAAATAATGAATTTAAAAAATTAAATTTTTTGATTAACTAGTTGCGATTTATTTCAGTGGATTTTCGTCAATCTTTAGGCAAAAGGTTCAACAATTGTACAACCTTTTATCAACCTTATATATAATTGGGTGATTCTGGTCAGTGGGAACGCCTTAGGGGATAGGAAAATACGAGGTGTCACATTAATGATTAGAAAGTCGGATAGTCATAACATCGAGACAATAACGAAAAGTGATCGTGTACTAGTATATCGGGTTCCAGAAAGACATACAACAATTATCACTGTCTATGGTCTTACGGACTGTGGATACTCTCCAGAGGAGAAATCCTCATTTTACTCGGATCTCGGACGCCTAATAGCGGACGAGAAAGGCTTGGCTAGATCTACTCATCCTGAACTCTTCATTGGGGGTGATTTTAATTGTCGTGTTAAACGTACAGATATGAACACGAAAAGAGTTCTTCCAGGAAATTAAGCTGATGTGTAATCCAGACGCGAAGGAATACACATTATGTACGACCAAAGCGGCAGTGTCAGATATTGAACTAACTAATCACTTCTCCAAATTGTTCGACAGTAACGATTGGGATGAAACAACTGGAATTCAACTAATCGGAGAAAGCTTCAAATATTATAGGAGCAATAAATAATCCTCCAAACATCGAAGAAGTCGGTCTAGCTATTAGCAAACTGAATAACGGTACAGCAGCGAGCACGGACGGGATTATCCAAGAGTTGTTCAAATGGGGAAGTGCAGAATTATGGTGGAAAATACAGGAATGTTTCCATAGAATCTGGAGTGGATTAGAGAATTTCCCAAAGTCCTGGAGTGAGGTAAAGATCATAATTCTGTACGAAGGAAAAGGATTTAGGAAGGACCTCAACAACTATAGAGGTATCTTCCTACTAGAAGTTGGTGGCAAAATACTAGCCAGGCTCATTGCGAACAGAATCCTTCCCATACTTGAAAACAGTCTGAGTGAATGTCAGTTCAATTTCCGACAAGGGAGATGCACCGGTCATGCAATAGGAATACTCAGAAAATAGCAAGAATCGGCAAAATATGGTGATAATAACATAATCGTCATTTTCATAGACCTGAAAAAGGTTCTCGACAGTGTACCCAGTAGTATTCTGTGGGCAGCACTGGAAAAGTTGGGAATCAATGGGAGTACTTTGGAACTAATTAAACTATTCCAAATTGACTTTGAAGGCTCTATTGGTGAGAATACGTTTACGATGAAGAAAGGAGTACGGCAAGGGTGTATTTTGGGTCCTATCTTATTCAATATCCTATTTGATAGGGTACTCAAAATAGCAGCAGACCATGGAATGAAGGATGGAGCACGACTCTTATACGAAGGCCAGACAACTGGGCTGAATTTTTTGGCTTACGTTGACGATCTCTGTCTCATCAATCCTGACTACAACTGTAGTGACCATAATTTATTAATTTAACTATTAATTTAATTTTAACTAAATTAATTATTAATTAACTAATTTAATTTTATCAAAACTAACAAAAAAAAACGTGCAAAAAAATACGAAATTTAATTTTAAAAATGGAGTGAATCGACAACATTAGAACGTAAAGAAATGACGGAAATTAATTTAAAAAAAAGAATTAACTAAATTAATTTTGTTTTAACCATGTAAATAAATCTTTTTTCCGGTGGATTATTCAAATATTTTTAATGGCAATAAATATTTTCAATATTTTTTGATTATTTTCTTTTTATCTCATTGTGGCATTTTCTACTTGAAGTTTTTTTCTACCACAACCTCTGTTTACATCTACCTATATCTCTCTCTTTCTTTCATATATCTCCAAAATGCATATCGGCTCATTAGAGGATTTGTGCGTCGAAAACTGTTTCGATTTTCTCACAAAGCTGTTCGAAAACTCACCGGACCTCAAATCGCATCAACATCATTCCGGAGCTGTCGGGCAAGATGGCGGCCCCCACTATATCCCAACGCCATCCGAAACCGGTAGGGTATTATTTTTTTAGCAGTTTCTCTCGATCCAATTCCCAGGATCGATCTACGACAATCGGGCCAGCTCAGGTCTCACATAGACGAAGTGGCGCTCACTTTACAATGGTGTCAGAAGCAAAAACTCTAACCGCTACCGAAGCTGCGTACCGCCGCCATTCCACTTCACGGATAACCGAGGACTCGGATCAACAATCCAATTCCGACATGGACCACCGTCACGCCGCCGAAAACCGGACGATGCCGAAAACAATAACCAGTCATCCCGAGAGACAGACGACGACAACAACTGAACAGACGCGACACGTTGATACTTTATCGACGAAATTTCATGTAAGTTCCTTTGTTGTCGATTCATCCCTCCAACTAAATGTATTAAATAAAAAACTAAAATATGTTAAATATATTAATATTTCAAATAATTATGTTAAATACTCTTTTCAACCTATGTGTAAATGGAAAAATAACAAAATTTTTAAAAATTATTTAAATTTTGAAATTAATTATAAAGTAAAAGTAATTATAACCCAAGTGGAACCGCACAATCTGACGACAACTTTCACAACCGATAACCACACAAACCACAGCACACGACACATTAAAGCTCACCACATCCTACCTACAGAAACAGACACTATTATATGCACTGAACAGATTACAACCACATCAAATCCGTCACACAGACGCTACATATCGATCAGAATAAGGGGATGTTCCGAATTTTCACATAATGTATTTATTGTCGACCCAACTTTCACTATCAAATCCCTCATGATGACCCTCCAAACTACTACAAGACCACAATTCTACTTGACGCATGGTCACAGACCATTAAGGGGTTGCATAACATGACTACAATACGGTATTACAGACCACACTATTCTTGACTATCACACCGGATTACTAGGGGGCAACGATAAGGACTCCGATCATATCTCAGATGAGTATGCGGACACAAACGCTTTAAAGGTTGCGCCACCCACATTCTTTGTAGATCAAACCGGTTCACCCAAAGTATGGTTGGACCTCATGGATGTCAGGTTCAAGGCGATCCGCATCAAGTCGCAGAACAGTCTGTTCCAGAACCTGCTCAGTGAGATTCCAGCAGAACAACTCCAAATGCTTGCACCACCTCTTGCAGCAATCATACAGCACGCCGAACCGTATAACCAACTTCGGCAAAAAATTATGATGGCTCACGAGCCCAAATTTGATGTTGTCTTTGAAAACTACTTCAAGACACAACAAATCGGCATACTGAAGCCATCACAATTCTTACAACGGGTTATCAGCGATCTTGAGTTGATCCATCCAGGGATTACACAGAATAAAAACTCAGCGATTTTGAAGAAATTTTTCAGTCAATCGCTTTCCCCGATTCACAATGCTATTCTCGCAGCCACCAGCACCACTGATCTGAAAGAACTGGCAGAAATCGCAGATAAAATTACCGAAACAGTGCTCTCCATTTCCGACACTTGTTTCAACCTGTCCCCACCCACCCCCGGATGCGAAAATCCTGACTCGGTGACACAACAGAACGGACAAATCGAGGCACTGACAGCTCAGATAGCTCAGATGGCCACCATCATGTCTGATCTGGCATCCACTGTCGCATTATTGAAGTCGGGATCGGACAACCGACACCGCGGCAGACCCAACGGTCAACATGACCACCGGAGGAACCCGACGAAACAACAAACTCCTCTCTGCTATTATCACCACAAATTTGGCACCAAGGCTAAGAAATGCCAACCCGGCTGCGAGTGGAAAGGCGACCGCTCGATACTTGACATGACGGACACATGCATTTGGCACCATAATTACGCCGATCAAGCCAGATCATGCGCTCCCGGTTGCAAACATGAACCGCCAAAAAAACTAGTTTCGCCTTCTATCCAAGCAGCAGATGACAAGGACGAGGACAGCTGCTGTGGTTTATTCACTTATGATGCCCACATAAGCAACAGCCCCATTTCATTGGCGTCTTTCTTGGTAGACACTGGATCTGCGCTATCCGTCTTACCACGCCGATTCCAACCGCACAGCACTCGACATGCTCAGCAACTTAAAGCTGTGAATGGATCCACAGTCCAAACGTTTGGAAAGCTTCAATTATCATTTTCATTGAAACAGCTCAACCAAACCTTCAATTTGACCTTTGTTGTGGCCGATGTCCCACAACCCATTCTAGGTGCCGATTTCTTCGACCATTTTAACATTCTTGTCGACTGCAGGAATCGAAAACTAATCTTCAACGATTATATTTCCGACAGCCAACACGTGCCATCGACTCTTGCTGGCATCCACACAATCCAGGAAGCACCAATCGACATCAACCGCAATCATAAGGACCTGCGAGATGACAACACGCCGTTCAGAAATACCGTGACTCGGAAATTGCAAATTCACACAGGAAGAACATTAGCCGCTCAATGTCATGGAGGGACACAGACACCCCCACCCGGTTTATTCTCGAACGCTACGATGTGTTATTTTCACCGTCGATTCAACAAGGAAGCGAAGAAGTGTCAACCGGGGTGCACATTTCCCTGTACCAAATCTGAACTTCATATGACCGAAGTGTGCATTTGGCACGCCCAATTTAGAAAGGACTCCAAGGACTGTGCCCCAGGATGCGTCCACCACAAGCAAAAAGAACTGGTTCCAATCCTAAAAACCGCAGCGAATGAAGTAAATGGCGTTAACAGCTGCAGCGTCGCCAAACCATGGTTCCGTGTAGGTATCCACAACCACATCAATCACAACACCAATTATGACCACATCAATTATAACACCCAATACAACAATAAACCTCCATCTTTAGTACGACGGTCCGTCTCCTTTGCACCATTTGTCCAGTTCAACGATTCACAGGTCTCCCTCACCAAACAATAATTCGCATCATACTCCGCATTTATCGTTGGGGGCTGATGTAGTGACCACAATTTATTAATTTAACTATTAATTTAATTTTAACTAAATTAATTATTAATTAACTAATTTAATTTTATTAAAACTAACAAAAAAAACGTGCAAAAAATACGAAATTTAATTTTAAAAATGGAGTGAATCGACCAAATTAGAACGTGAAGAAATGACGGAAATTAATTTAAAAAAAAGAATTAACTAAATTAATTTTGTTTTAACCATGTAAATAAATCTTTTTTCCGGTGGATTATTCAAATATTTTTAATGGCAATAAATATTTTCAATATTTTTTGATTATTTTCTTTTTATCTCATTGTGGCATTTTCTACTTGAAGTTTTTTTCTACCACAACCTCTGTTTACATCTACCTATATCTCTCTCTTTCTTTCATATATCTCCAAAATGCATATCGGCTCATTAGAGGATTTGTGCGTCGAAAACTGTTTCGATTTTCTCACAAAGCTATTCGAAAACTCACCGGACCTCAAATCGCATCAACATCATTCCGGAGCTGTCGGGCAAGATGGCGGCCCCCACTATATCCCAACGCCATCCGAAACCGGTAGGGTATTATTTTTTTTAGCAGTTTCTCTCGATCCAATTCCCAGGATCGATTTACGACAATCGGGCCAGCTCAGGTCTCAGATAGACGAAGTGGCGCCCACTTTACAACAACAATCTGGTGAGCAATCTTGATATCTTAAATAGTGTTTTCACTAAGATGGGTCTAAAAATCAATGTCTCAATAACTAAGATTATGAATATGAATGGACAAAGGATACATGTAGTCGCGAATGTCAATGACATACAAATAGAATGGGTAACTGAATTCAACTCTCGGCAAAGATCTCCTTAGAAGTGTTAAATTTCCGTTTAACGGATTTAACTGAAAAAGGAAATTTCAACTGTCCATTCGCTGACTGTTCAAATTCCACAGGAAAGGACAAGAGAATGCAAAATCATGGAAAATCCGAAAATGGTTGGTCGTTTTTTACTGGGGGTCCGAAGAGGCATAGTAAGTGGAAAGCTGACAACCTCGTACGAAGCCTATCGGGGGACTGCTAGTGCTTTTTAGTTGTGGTGGACAGTCTAAAGAGCCTACGACAGTAGGGGGAAAATGGGCATTCGGTCCCACCCCGCCCCTGGCCGTAGCCATGGCAACGATATGGGTTATCGTGGTTACCATGGCAACCGACCCGATTACCATAGCAACGGTCGCGGTTACCATG
>MQRK01185832.1:11748-22589 GCA_001938485.1 Girardia tigrina | reverse complement strand
AGAACATACATTTTTCCCCTACTTAACTAAGGTAATCGCGACCGTTGCCATGGTAACCGCGACCGTTGCCATGGTAACCGCGACCGTTGCTATGGTAACCACGATAACCCATACCGTTGCTATGGTTACCAGCAGGGGGGGGTGTAGGCCGAATGCCCATTTTCCCCCTACTGCGAAAAATTAAATATAACGAAAATCAAAACAACAGCATACAATCCACAATCGAATGGAAAGGTGGCAATATTCCATTGATACTTGAAACAAACAATTCGAACCAAGTGCAACAACACCAATTGATTAGAAAAAATCCCAGAAACTTACTCAAGCCAAATAGTTTTGACTCCAAATCACCTTATGAGAAACTAATAGGAATAAAGTTTAATTTCGAACTTTTCAAAAGAACTTCTGAGGAATTACCCAACACCACAAACAAACAAAAGAATATCAAGACAGCATATATAAAAATACAAAACACAATTGGTTTCGACAACAAATATGACAATTTTGACAACAATATAACAAAAACAGGAAAAAATACAGTAACACTCAAAAATTAAAAAAGATAAAACTTACAACTTACAAAATATCAAATTAATTTAATACATCAATTGCACTCCGTATTCTTAGGGGTGGTCTATTGTAATTGTCTAGTGACAACAACATGTTATTTTGACTTGTGTTAAACTTTCGTTGACAGTTTATTTTTTTTCTAGTGTGACCTCTTTCTGTTGACGCGAGTATGTGTCAGTTGCGTGTATTCTGCGGGTATGTAATGGCGTCTTGAATGGCTTTCTAATGTTTTTTGTTATGTGGTTTCTTAATTTTTTTACTTTTATTTTTACTTTTGTACAGCTCACTCTTATCGGGGATTTGAAAACGTTTATTTTATTAGGGGATATTTTTTGGTTTTTTGTTTGGGAGAACCCGTTGCTGTGTGGGTTTGTTTTTTTTGTTTATTTTTATTTAATTGTAAAATTATTATATTTAATAATTGCCATAAGCAATTATGAATTTGATATTTAAAAATCAATCGATTTTTAAATTCATAAATTAAAAGGCAATATATAATTATAAACCAAATCAGCAATATTACTAATTTGGTTTGGCAGAGCTTCAGCGAAATTAATTGTCCGTAATTCGTAATCATCGGTGGATTAATTAATTCATTGATTCAAACTAATACGGAAACAAAATATCATACTCTACAATACAATCCCGTTTCAGTCACTGGATCAGACTAATCTAAAATTGACTATTCTTCAACATCTCTCCGAACAATTCGAATCCCAACTCGATTTCTCCTGATTCTGTTCAGTGAAACGAAGAAGAGTAAACCCCACCCTGATCTAGTGACTTGTCTGTGAATCATCCGAATCATCAAACATTTCTTCCCAAGACTGGACTTTGAAGTAATCGATATTATTTTTGATTGTTGTGTGACGTTCTTTAAACGACCTCCTTTTCTTTTTCGTGTGATCAAATACTAAGACCTTCTTTTTCATCATACCTTCCATTAAAAAGTGATTCATATAATTACTGTTTTTTGATCTATAAAATTTTTTTATTTTGTAAAAAAGAAAAAGGAAACTAAATTTATCAAAACATTGAATTCCGTTTTTGATAAGCTTAGTTAACTTCCTTATAAATTTAACTAACATTATAATAATAAGTCGACCCTTTAGCTATTTGGTGCTTCATTTGTTATTTTATTTTATTTCTTAGCGATTTGAACAGCAAAAAGTAAACAATACCATTGTAATATTCAAAATTTTCGAAATAATGAAAGAAAAATAAAATTTATATAGTCTTTCACAACGGTCTTTATGACCTTCTAATATTTATTAAATTAAATATTTATTTACTAAATTCTAAATATTTTAGATTTTACTAAATTCGACTTCAAAAGTCAACAATCCAAAGCATACATTTTCAGTTGGTTCCAAAAAACTCATTTTAATAACATAAGAAGGAAGTCTATTATAATCAGTATCATAAATAAACTGACCAAGCAGAAATTTAATAATTTTTGTAGTTTATTTTATATTCAGAATAGACCTTGTGAGATTTATGATATCCAATTCAAATGATCAATTCCACCGTATATAATACTATAAATGAAATAATTGAAATTCTGACAAAAGAAGACGAAACAGCTGACATTAAATTGCGAACCGACACAACATTTAATTCAGCCTTTATGATATTCGAGAAAAGCCTTTATGAAAGAACTAAAAACAGCAAAGTATTAGAGTATAATGTTTGATTCAACAGCAGATCTGCTTTTTATTTTTCAAAAACGTGCACAGCGATATGAAATTGTAAATAATATTTAATAAGTAAGATTTATTTTAATTGTTTCTTAGCGATGTGAATAACAAAAAGTAAACAATACCATTGTAATATTCAAATTTTTCGAAATAATGAAAGAAAAAGTAAAAAAATATATAGTCTTTCACAACGATCTTTATGATCTTCTAATATTTATTAAATTAAATTCTAAATATTTTAGATTTTACTAAATTCGACTTCAAAAGTCAACGAACCAAAGCATACATTTTCAGTTGGTTCCAAAAAACTAATTTTAATAACATAAGAATAACATAATCACAACGATCTTTATGACCTTCTAATATTTATTAAATTAAATATTTATTTATTAAATTCTAAATATTTTAGATTTTACTAAATTCGACTTCAAAAGTCAACGAACCAAAGTATACATTTTCAGTTGGTTCCAAAAAACTAATTTTAATAACATAAGAATCAGTATAATAAATGAACTGACCAAGCAGCAATTTATTTATTTTTGTAGTTTATTTTATTTTCAGATTAGAACTTGTGAGATATACGCGTATTATATTCTGCATTAAGACTTAGCCAAAATTAACCAGAGATACATTCTGAATTTTTGTTTTAAGGAAGTATCACAAGATAATTTAAAGCTTCAAAAGTACTGCTACGGTTCGCAACATCATATTTATGTGAAACAGGATTTTCTGCATTAGCTGCAATGAAATCAAGATATCGAGTTCGTTTAGTTGTGTAAAATGAGCTATGCGTAGCTATCTAGTCAAAAACATTGAGATTTGATAAACTTCGCGCTTACAGATAAGCACATGCATCTCATTAAAATATAATCACATATTGTTATTAATACAAACTATGACAAACAAAAAAGAAAATAAATGTTTTTGCAATAAAAATTTGTGTTTTTCTTATTTTATAAAATGGAAGGGGGGGCGTCATTTGATAAAATATTTTTTAAATAAGGTAAAATAAAGTATAGAAACCACTGATATAATTCATTCATTTAGAGATATATCAACAATTTAACATTTGAATCTAATGTTGACTTCTGACAGTTTTCTTCCAATATTACTAGTCTCACCTAAAAATATTGAAGTATAATTTACTCGAAAGAATTATGAAACGAATATCGCTTTTTCAGAAAAGTTTTTCCTCATCTTTTCCTGATGTATGGAAAATATTTTATATTCATTTAATAACTGTTAATTGAGATTAATTTCATTCTGATTAGCTAAAAAACAAAAACTATTCTTCAATTTTAAACACATGAAGCAAAATTTAATCAAAAGTTATTTGTAATACATGATCTTATCATATATAATTTTGAATTAAATACATTTTGTTAATTTTAACTTTGTACATGTTATCGCGGCAAAAATCAGCATGAAAGGAATCTAAATCCGAAGGATTAAAATGTTTAGATTCGTTTATATGCTGCCCATGTCACAATTATAAACAAAATTTTACGTCTGTAAATTATAATTTAAAAAAGTAATTGTATAACTTTGGACAATTACTTTTTTAGAGTCGTTGATAGAGATAATGAGTTTGCCGAAGGTGCGTATTATTATGTAGACTGACATTTATGATCTCTAACAGATCAATCATTAAATCAATTCAATAATATGAAGTGTACAGTCACCGATTCAAAAAAAATGTATACGGACTAACTTTATTTCTTCGTACTGTAATTTCGTCTTAATCTATTTCGAATATATTTTATTTATACTAATATTCAATTTATAATTCCTGTTCTGTTCCATGGAAACCTTTAGTGTTTCGAAATTTCAAAAGAAATTATTTATTTTAAGTAAATTATTATTTGTATTTATAATGAAAATTATCACTCTTCGAAAATCGAAAGATCAATCGATATTTAGAGAACTGAAGCAATAATCGTTTAATTGATCAGATTTTTTCAATCCCTTTTTTAAAGATTAGAATTTCAATGACAATTTGCTGAATTATTTTGGTTCACTCGTAGTAACTACGACTTCTTTGTTCGGGTCGGTGTGTTGATTGTCGAGTAATCATTCATTGGATTGCAAATTTCAAATAGAAAAATCAGCTTGAAATCGGATTAGAAGCATAAATAATTCTGGATAACAGATATCTGTCTTAACAGACAGAAAGTAACATTAAAGCCGAGAGTCATCAGTTTTTTTATCAGTTTACTATATCAATCGCAGAAAGCGTATGTTATCGGAAGATCGTAGCACAATGGTCGATTTTGGTTTAAAAGTATTAAAAATTAAAAATGTGATTTGAAAAAGAAGTGATTTTAATTGATAATTAGTTCATTGATGAAGAAATATTGATTTGCTTCATCAAAAATCATTCAGTCATTTATCTTAATTTGGCTTTTTGTCAAATCCGGAGATAAAGCGGCAATGTGCTCTAAAATTGTTGTCGAATATTTGTGAACGTCATCAGTGGTTTGTGTTGAGTAAATGTTCAACTATCGCATTGTAATTTGTATGAGTTTTGTTGAAAGACGGAGGATTTATAAAATTGATTTCAAAAATTAAATGTCATCAGAAAAATAAGAGTATTTCCAATTTAAATTTTAAGAGAAAACTTGAAAGTCGAATTCGGAATCAAACTCACCTTAAAAATGAGTAATTCTGTTGAAAAAAATAACGTTTTATGAAGTTGGAAGTATCGGTCGTAAGTTGTTGAAACATTTCTTCATGTGGCATTTCAAAAACATCCCTATGTTCGTCTTAAATACGATAGGTGTTATTAATTTGAGTAGACATTTTTTGTTTCAAAGAGTACGTGGGCAAACCAAAAGTTCTGGCGGCAGATGAAAATATTTTAGTGTTTGATCCCACTGAGTGGACCTGTAATTTGGGAATTTCGCCATCGAGTTGAAATAAGTTTTATTATTACCCCACTACCCAGACTAACCTCACCAATTCCACCATACCGCAAGTGCGCACACCCCTAACATTATCAATTTGACGTGAAAAATTAATTACCAAAGATGAAATTGAATGTTGATTAATGAATGATAAGTTCTGATTGGCCAGCCAATTAGAGTCGTAAGAAGGCAAAATGAAATTTTCACAATTATAAAAGTATGTTTGGCGAATTTGTAACGAATTGACGTCGTATCTGATTTGGAGCTCTGAAAACTTTGAATCGATATTGAGTCAAATATATACATAAGACTCTTTTTGGTTTTGGTAAATTGGTCTCCGAATAGTGAATTGCGTAAGCAAAATATTTGTTTGATCAAACTGGTTTGATTTTGTATTAGTTAATCAAATAATATTGTTACAATTGTCGGATCGAAATGAAATTTGGCCAATGGAATTTTTATCGGTGAATAATTTGTCTGGCTAATTGAATAAAATTTTTAAAAATGTATATTTGCGATTTTCTAATTAAAATTTCTATTGAAAAATGGTTCCTTTGCTTTCGAAATAGAGATCCTTTTGCCAAATCAGATGCTGTGAATGTAAACGAAAGAAAAACTTAGTTAATTGAAATGTTAATGACTTGTATAAAAGTATTTGCGTTTTACTAAGTTTTTTGTGTAAGAATTAACATTGAAACTATCAACATGGGTGTTTTTTATGATGCACAAACTAAGAATTAAACGTGGCTGCAAAAAATTGGTTTTGATTATAAAAAAATATAAAATTTGTCTAAAATATATTTTTCTTTTGAATTGTTTATCATGATTAATAAATCGAACGACACAAACATAAATACAAAGAGAAGTTGGAAATACAGTGCAGATTAGTGAACTAATAAATTACCAAAGCAGAATAAAAAAAACTAGTGCATCATTTATTGCAGAAAAAAATATTATTGCTATTTTTAGAGGATAGTGGTGATCCAAACCAGTCTTATTAAAGTAATTCGGTAGCAATTTGAAAGAAGCAATTCTTTTTGTGACAGTCGAACGAATTTGGTCTTTTATTTTTGTGAAGGCTGAAGAGCTGATAAAGTCGACGAGATCTCTGTCTTTGAAACGTGTTCTTTATCGATTGATAGCACTACTCTGTCAGATCGTTTCGAAATCTCCAGGATTTCACTTTGAAGAATAGAGCCCAGAATTTATCTAAGTAAAAAGACGTCTTAAAACCAATGTTTTCGATCCCTCGTGATATCTTTCGAAAAATCTAAATCTTTTGAAATAAAAAGTTTGTTTCCATACCGATCAACTTGTCTACAATACGATCATGATAGTGTTTTTCGAGCTATTACGTCAGTGTTGCAAGCTATAGTCAATAAAAATAATAATAAATCAAAATAATTCAATTAATAATAACGAATTTCTTCTCTATTTGCCGATAAATTTAAATATCACAACATATTACGATAACAGCCATGACAATCAGATGAAGAAATTTCATGAAACGCAACACAAAGTAGCTCCTTTGGTTGTATTTCAATGACAAAACCATGTCTTATAACAAGGTTTTGCTATTTTTTCAAATTAATTTTCGATTGGATTAAAAATCGGAAAACACAGTGGTAGGTGTAAAACAGAAACTGGATGGCCTTAGAGGGTAAAGCCTCATTGTGGGTTCAGGTGTCATCGGATATCAGAACACAGTATTAAGTGTATTAGATTTATTATTGACCATATTTTACATTTGATGAGATCGTGATACAATTTTCGAATTTAAATTAATTGTTAATTAATTTTAACAACGCTTTTTTAAAGTCCTTCAGAATGGCGTCTTTATATTTAAACTAATTTTTTACTATTTTCTTATTTTTTTCAAATTTCGGATTTTGTTTCTTTGACTGAATCTCTTTGAAATTAAAAGTATAAAATCGATCATAAAAGGCCACGATTTGGAGAATAAATAATCGTACGTGATTTTGATTTTGTTTAAATACTGGCGCTTTATCTCGAGAATTTGGAAAACATTGTAATAGAATAAAATATTATATTTTTATTAACTTGTATTAATAATTCTGAAGATGCTCTGACACAATTTAACATTAGTAAAAATATTTTTTATCAATTTCCGATACACTTGTAACAGAAACCACAAGAAACTACCATTAATGATTATCAATTAACAAACTTATTGTTCTGAGAACTTATTACTTCAACTAATAATAGTAGCAATCAAATGCAATTAATATTAAAAAAATTAATTAATTAAAAAAAATGACTTGGTTTGAATAATGCAAATTAAGTGGAGTAGTTTTTGACGGAACATGTACATTTTAATTTCTATTTCAATGCTATCTGTAGAGTCACTTTGTACATTAAATAAAACTTATTGTGACACTAGTTGATTGTCCGAAACCAGTACTTTTTGGAAACTATTTGTTAATTGTCCCGTCAAAATAGTTGGTTCCGATGCAACTGAGTGTTATTTAAAATAGCTCTTAATTAACAACAGCGAAAAGTTTTATCTTTCGCCTTTCACTAAAAAAAGAAGATGAACTTAGAACTATCAACTACAAGAAGACTCGTGTAGATGATCGTGAAGATTCCAATGAAGCTCCTCACCAACAACAAGGAGAAGTTCAATGAGATCGTAGACATTGCTCACGATAACTGTGAGAATAATTAATAACTATATATTTATAAATTAAAATACATATAATTATTTATATTAATATAATATTATATCAAAGGATCCTGAATATATAAAAACTCCTGAGATTGTTTAAATCAATCAGTGTAATTAATTTTAGACGCGCATGATTTGATTATGTCATAAAAATAAACGTTATCTATTTTTTTTACTTTAATTATGGAAAATTCTTATATTGTGACCACGCCAAATGTTATCAACAATTTGGCGCCAACAATATTCGATGGAAGTAGGGGGAAAATGGGCATTCGGCCTACATACCTACACTAAATTGTTTAGATAAATCAAGACTCATAAAATCACCGAATTGTTGATCGATTATTTTTAATATTCGCAATATTGCACCCAATTACCGTTGATGTTTTTAGACAAAACAAAAAAATTAAATAATCACATAATGTTAAATGCAGTTTACAAAGAATAATAATAAAATTTATCTTTTTCTCCCAATACAATGATAATCTTCATACAAATATGAAGCATGGGTAAGTGAAATAAAAGGAAGTTCGATCTTTTCCATCATTCACCTTATGGGAAGCGATTTTATACAGAAGAAGACGTTAAAAGAAGAAGTAAATTATACAATTTCTCTGTTAAAGTTTAGTAAAAGACGAGAAAATAACAAAAATAATACTTAAAAATTACGAAAAAATAATCAATTTTATTTTTCAAATATAAAACTAATATTATTATTTAATATTATTTATTTTTACGAAATCAATTATGAAATTTGAATTATTATGAATCAATTACGAAATTTAATTGGAAAAACATTAAATTTAAAAGGTTTGTTTAAATCAGTTAAAATTTAGGAGATTTAAATTTGAAAATAAAAGTGAGATGTCTACTATACATATTCTTTCGTGAAAAAGAAATTTTTTCATTCATATCGATGAAATTCGAAAGTAAATTGTGGGAAAATTTATCGGAAGCGAAACAAATGTACAATGCTATACCTTTTGATGACCGGTTTAAACAGTTTTTGGAGGGGCTGCCGGGAAGGTATGCATGTGGAAACTATTCGCCCCAATCAACTTTCCCATACGAATCTGATATAAGTAGTAATTTAGACCATCTGGATGCGCTCGTTCCCACCATGCATGCAGAGGATTCACAACAATATTTCGATGAAACTGGACGTGTCGTCGCGGGAAAGTAAATATTATCAAAGATTCTTGAAAGGCACTGGAATGCCACAGAAAGAAATGTTTAAACTTTGGAAGAAAAAATTTACTTTAGGCCATTTTGATGAGCTTCAAATCCTTAAATGTTATACTGCAAAAGGAAAGAAGGACAACTTGCCCTACAATTGTCGGAACATAATTAGCAGTATTGACCTAAAGAAAGAAGAATGTTACGGATGTCATTTCCAATACAAGAATCTAAACTCGTTGGAGCAACATTTTAGTGATACTTCAATTGTAAATTCAAAACAATTTCGATTGATGGTTGAAAATGCCAATAGGAAATTATACCAGACCAGTTGTGGCGAGTATTTCAAACTATCTCATGGACTTCGGGATATTGAAGACATCACTCATCCAAATGAATATTTCGATATGAGTCGAAAGATATTGGTTAAGAAGAAGAGTAAGAAAATTGGTATAGTAATAATTATTATTATTTTATATTTGAAATTAGTAAACGTCTTGCGTGAAAACAACCAAAATATCGGGACTGGGAGGAGTAAGTAAATTCGTATTATAATAATTATAAATTATATTTGAAATTAGTCTTCGATGAAAAGAGCCAAAATATCGGAACTGGGAATGGCGAAAATATCGCACCAAGAGATTTGCAATAATTGAAATGTTTGGCTTTTGTATTATGTTTTGTATTATGCAAGAATAAAAGTTACATCAATAAACTGTTCATTGTTTTGTTTTATTTTTTTGTTCAAATTGCAAAAAAATTAATTAAAAAAATTTCAAAGACGTAAAAATTATTTTAAAGATTTAAGGTTGTTACTAGATATTTTTTAAGAAAAATAATAAAAATTTCAAAAACCAAAATGATGCTCAAAATGCCTTCCAAGAATTCGTCGCTTCGAGAACCGATGCATTTTATGCTGATGGAATAAAACATTTTGTTTCTCGTTGGCAAAAATGTATTGATGCCAACGGTTCATACTTTGATTAATAAACTTTTGTTTCTGTGAATTTGCACGTTTTTGAAGTTTGTGTCCCAAAACCGCCATTAATTTTCGACCAACTTAATACATCATATTTGTGGGATTTTTTGTGTATTCACATCATTTTAATATTTCTTTCATAACAGGTTGTTTTCACAGATGAATCGATTTTCGAGTGGGACTTCTGGTGGCCATACAGTGTGGAAACTGCCCAATCAACCTGCTCCAGTACATCAAGTTCAGCGCCATCCAACCAAGGTGATGGTGTGGGGCTGCTTTAGTGCAAAGGGGGCAGGTTGTCTTCATATTTGTGAGGGAATGATGAATGCCACCAAGTATGTTTTGAAGAACCGTCTGGTGCCCCAAATGCGTGAGTGGTACCCTGACAAAGCACCATGCTACACAGCTAATATTGTTGCCAAATTCATTGAAGACAACAATATTCAGTCGCTTCTATGGGCAGGGAATAGTCCTGACCTCAACCCCATCGAAAATCTTTGTGGTATCATCAAAAGAAAGCTTAAGGAGGAGACAAGAACATCAAAACAAGAATTAATTGGAAGAATTTTACATTTTTGGAACCATGGCGCATCAGTTCAACAAACCTTGATTAGTTTCGTCAATTCAATGCCCAATAGAGTCGAAGCAGTTATCAAAGTAAAAGGAGGCCCAACAAAACACTAATTTTCTAAATTACAAAAAATGAACTATTTGTTCTTTCTTTGCGGATATCTGCTGTTTCATATTATTCATGATTTTTAAGTTGGTATCTGATCGTAGATACTGCTCTCTTCCATCAGTCAGCTTCTGATCTGGTCTTGATTCAACTT
>MQRK01185786.1:5153-15291 GCA_001938485.1 Girardia tigrina | reverse complement strand
CATCTAAAATATCAATTTTCCATCTGAGTGGGAGAAACACATTTCCAAATACTAAACTCAACATACAAAATTCAACAAACCAATTTCAACATACCAAATTTAAAATATTCCTCACAATAGTGAAATGATGAATGTGTTAGGGGATGCTCCTCCATCTAAAACAATTGTCTGGAAGTGGGTATTAGAATTTAAACGTGGTCGCACAAGCCTAGAAGATGATCCTCGTTCAGGACGTCCAATAAGTGTGACCACTGAAGAAATGATTGATACCATTCATTATATGGTTATGAATGACAGCAATTTAACCTTGAGTGAGATTTCTGAGACCATGAATATCTCAACTGAGCGAGTACTTCATATTTTGAAAGATGTGCTATGCCTCAGAAAGCCTTGTGCACAATGGGTGCCGCATTTTTTAAATTGTGATCAAAAACGAATTCGAGTGAATCTTTTTAAGGAACATTTGGAGCTATTTCAAAAAAAAATTTACGCCGTTTCGTCCATATATATGAAACCTCAGTGTACTACTTGCGACAACAAGCCTCAGAGTGAACTGAGCCTGGTTGTTCAACCCCAAAACAACCAAAATGGTCCAAATCATCCGAAAAGGTTATAGCATCTGTTTTCTTGGATGCAGAGGGCATTTTAAATCGATAATCTTCAAGCCGATCAAACCATAGTAGTATTGTTCAAATTTGTTGGATAAGTTAAATACAAAAGTTAAAGAAAAGAGCTCGAAGAATAAAAAATCCTTTTCCATCAAGATAACGCGCCAGAACACAAATGTGTTCAAACAATAGCCAAATTGAACGATTTAAGTTATGAATTGATCGAACATCCACCTTACTCTTCCGATGTTACAAATTGATAAAGAAAATATATATTTAATTTTTTTTTAAAAAAAATGAAAGGGAGAAAAATTTTGTATACATATTTATAAAAATTATTTGTAATCGGTTTTTTTTAAAAAAGGAAAAATTTTAATTATTAAATTGTAAAAATTGTTCGATTCTGGAAAAAATCCAGTTTAAAAAATGTTAGTTGTTTAAATAATCAAAAATAAACAGTTTCGATTTGTGTCTTTTGATTTTTTGTCGTTTTGATAATAATGCAAATAATTGATTATAATTTGTTATTTCCGAATATCGATGACAAAAAATAAAATTGAATTAATTCCAATGACTGATTTTAAAAATTTTGGGAAAATGAGTGTTATGTTTGGAATTATCTTCCATTCTAAATCAAAAAGAAATTGAGACTTGCAAAATTTATTAATCTACAACAGGTTAAATTTGTTATTTAAACAAATTTTCATTTTTTTATTTTCTTTTTTTAATTCTATTTTTCATTATTTTTTTTAATTTCGACTATAATTCGAAATTTTTAAAAACCAAAATTCTTATTTCGGAAAATTAAAAAATTAACAACGACACTCTTACAGTGAGTATTGTCGGTTCTTCAGGAGTTGGGAAAACATTGATATGTCAAATGTTCATCGGGAATCAAACTAATGATGTTGAATTAACAATCACTGCCGCTTTCTTTAGATGTTATCGAACGTTTTGGACCCGAATTTTTCATGTAAATATCGATTCACAATCAGTTGAGTGACAATCTCCAAATAATGGAAATTCATGTCGATATTTTTCAAAAAATCTAAATTCACCAAAAATTCGAAATTTGACTCCGATGAAGATATTGACCGCGGTTTCGATATCAATGAACTTGACGACCTTGACTTTGAGAACGTGACTGACTACATTATTGACTTAAATTACACCAAGGACGTCGATTTCAATAAGGATTTTACAACGTTATCATTCAAGTTGAACATGTTACGATGTGACAAGATCATCACGCATTGTCTCAAGATCTCATGAGCAACATTCGCGAAGTTGTATTTGAGCAGTAGAGTAAATGAATTCGGGTCTCTGCGAAGGTGTCGGACGGAGAGTTGTTTGAATTATCGATTGATGAGAAAATAAAACGAAATCGAATTTGTCGAACAAAAATGAGTGAATCTAATTACATTATCGCGAGTATCGAAAGCTCGAATGTGCCGATTCAACCGGTGATTCTCGTCAAGTCTCTGCACGATATGTGTTCGCAATTCGCTGCCACAACACTGACCGCATCGATCGATACAGTCGGCGGATCGTTCACCGTGAATTCCGACAAAAGCGAACCGATCGGCCGAGAAACAAAATCAAGGGCCCAGCACAAAAGATACAACACCACCCGATCTAGCCCCTTCAGACTTCCATTTATTGCCAAATTTAAAAAAATTTTCCGGGGAAAGCGTTTTTCCGTAAATAAAGAAGTTATAGCGACTTTGAACCAATATTTTGACGAGCTTTCAGAAAGCTATTTTAGAGATGATATAATTGAAATGGAAAATCGTTGGAGAAAATGTATTTAAGTTATCGGAGAATACACTGAAGACCAAATGTATATTTTAGCTTTGCCCTATTTTTTATCCGCGAACTTTTCAACCCTAAATTTTTGTGTTTCAAAAAAATTACTAAGCTTCTGGCTTAGTAAGAAGTATAGGCTTATAATAAAAAAGGGTAGTTTTGTAAATAAACAATTTGATGGAGTTTCTTTTATACTCTTCCATCTCGGATATTGTCTCCATCAGATTTGTATTTCTTTTTTGTACTTTTTCTTCCGTTCTCCGAGTTCATTGAAAAGGTCTTGTTTGTTTAGCATTGTTTTAATTGTACTTTCTAGAACTACAAGATGATGATTGTGAGCAATGTTCTGAATTGTTTGTTGTTTTATAATTTGCATGTTGTGTGTTTATTCGGATTGTGTTTCTCCTACCACTATAGCTGATTTGCATTTTCTTGATTCCTACTATTTGAAAATAATTTAATTAATTTCTAAACTATAAATATTTAAAATATTTTTCAAATATAATATATACTTTTTAATGTAATTTAAAATTTTAATATATTAATTTAATTGGTACTTTTTTTAAAAAATGTTTAGCTTTAATTTTAACCAATGAGAGTTTTAATAATTAATTAATATAGAGATATGCTTCAAGAAGAAACACCCAGCAATCATTATTATAAAGAGAGTTTAGGTGAGCCCAAAGTACATAATTTTAGCTCAGTGCAGATAGATATACATTGCTGACTTAGCTCTCTCTGCGGTCAGTGCCTATGTCATGGTATGTGTGTGTCCAGACTTGGCTCTTTCTGCCATCTTTGTGTGAAGTGCATAGATGTCACATGTTTCACTTCACAGCAAGTCATTTTTTTCTGAAGCAGAACACAATGCGTGGGAAGCTCTTATCTGATGCCCTTGTATGTGTAATTTACATAAAGCATGATGAGGGTCTATCTCTA
This sequence comes from Girardia tigrina, assembly GCA_001938485.1. NCBI lineage: Eukaryota > Metazoa > Platyhelminthes > Tricladida > Dugesiidae > Girardia > Girardia tigrina. The sequence continues at coordinate 11,938 of MQRK01185786.1, read as the reverse complement.
CAGAAAATTGCAGAAGATCCTTTCATCTCTGTCTATGCTACTCACAGTGCCCTTCATCGTCGAGTGCTTAATTCTATGAAGCAGCAGAAGAAGGAACTTTATCTTCCACGTGTCAAAACAAGAGAAACTGACCATCACATTCGTCTATCAATGAAGAAAGAACGCTTCCGCAGTACAACCAGTTTTTATCCCGTAAGTTTGGAATTTTCTTTTATTTCTTCAGTTAAAAGTTATATAGTTAATATATTTTTATTACAAAATTTAATTCTTATTAATTTTAATTGTTAAAAACAGCTCATTGGAATACAAATTGAGAAAGGAATGAACTCTTAATATGTATGTTAATTAAATGAAGTCACTAAATATCAAAGTTTAAATTAAATAAAAATTTATCCTTTCGTGATATCGCCTCCTCATTTCTCGATAACTCATAGGCTATTGCGGCCCTATGAAAACATTAAAGATAGTGCCGACTTTCGACTTTGAAGGAATGTGGTGGACTGTAGCGTAGAGGGTAAGAATGATCAGTGACGATTTAGAACTGCGATCAGGCGACGCCATGTGTATGAAGCCGTCGAAATCCAGATGTAAAACTCAGTGGGAACGAGCAGTTGTAGGCAAAATTCGTCCCCATCATCAAGTGGTGATCGACGGGACCCTGTACCACGTGTTACACATCAGGTANCCCGCCGATAATGGGCCGGTGGATCAGATGGCGAACCATGAGCGCCAAAAAATGAGGGACGATAGTGACTGTTCTGAAGATGACGGTAACCTGCTAAGAGACGTTGGGGAAGATGATTCAGAGAGCGGTCAGCGTCAATTGAGGGTCAGAGCAGAACGGTGACCGCGATGAGAAATAATTAACTTACGCGGTTCAAAGACTTTGTTTGCGTAGTGTTGCGGAGCCCAGCGAAGGGAGGTCCTCGTTGCAAAAGTGGTGTGTTCATATGTGCCTTTAGGGCAAAGGGGAGTGAGATAGAAATTAACTCGAAATATGTCGGTTTTTTAAATGAAGTTGGTATTAAATTATAATTAGTAATTTAAATTGTTTATCCCTCAATTCTCTAGAAATGTGTCAATTTGATAGTTACACTTCTCCAAAAAATTCATGTCAGTTTCTCCAAACCATAATTCTAACATTTTAGTGACAGCTTAATCTTTTGACATTTGGGACAATTCAATATCGATCAATGAACCCTCGGCTTGGGGTATTTTAAAGTCATCAAGACTACTCGATTCCTCTGTTGTCAATCGATTCTGTAGATCAGAATTGCTGATAAAAACCTCAATCAATTTTGTGTCAGAGTATTTGGAAAAATTGCCGTTGTGAACGATAATAAACTTTTGTTTAAGTATTTTGTCTAAATTCATGTCTTCGTGTATTTCATCGTCAGGAAATTCTGACCAATATGATAAATATGTTTTATTGAAATTTTTAATACAATCTAATAATTCTTGTCTATTTTTACGGTATTTTCGAATCTTTAACGAATCTTTCCATTTGTCGAAGGGTTCTGGGGAAGGAAAAATATTTCTCCTTTCATTTTTTTTGGTTCATCCCACATCGCCAGTTCTGCTTACCAAAAATGACCCACTAGGCATTTGTATTCGATGTACACCTCCAACAAAAATATTAAAGAGAGGCGCACTTAGAACCCATTTAAAGTTTGAGAATAAGTTGAAAGCATTTCGCCCCCAATATTTCTAATCATTCGCTTTAATATTTATAAGTAAACAAAAACCGAAATTAAAAACATTAGATAAGAATAAAAAAAACTTGATTTTTTTAACAAAAGTGCTTCTAGAGATAATTAACTGTAACTTAAAAAGAACATTTTTTAAGTAGAGTTAAATAAAAATATATTAAAATATCAAAATCAATGCTTAAAATAGATGCATTTGGCAAAAAAAGACCCGAAAGATGATGAACTATGCTTGTGCAGGTTGAAGTTAGAGGAAACTCTGATGGAGGACAGCCATGGTTCTGACGTCCAAATCGATCGTCGGAAATGAGTATAGGGCCGAAAGACTATTCGAACCATCTAGTAGCTGGTTCCTTCCGAAGTTTCCCTTAGGTTTAGCTGGCGTTTATGATTCCGTAGTTGAACCTGGTAAAGCGAATGATTAGAAGTATTGGGGGCGAAATGCTCTCAACTTATTCTCAAACTTTAAATGGATTCGAAGTGCGCCTCTCTTTAATATTTTTGTTGGAGGTGTACATCGAATACAAATGCCTAGTGGCCCATTTTTGATAAGCTGAACTGGCGATGTGGGATGAACCAAACATTATGAAATATTATGAAGAATTTAAATTAAATAAAGATTTATCATCTCTTAATCTCGTTTTCTCATTTATTCGATAACTCACACAAATATTAAATTATACCAGTTAGCTTTCTTTTTCAGCTCCAAAAGACAAATTAAGTAGTATACAAGAATCTTTTCGAATTTATGCACAGCCTTAAGAATATTATTAAAATTTCCTATTGCAACTGCATCAACCGAACAAGGTTTTTCAAAACTAAAGTTAATCAAAAATTATTTAAAAAGCTCAATGTCTCAAGAAAAATTGGAGAATCTTGCACTAGTATATATTGAAAATAAATTGTGAAAAGATTAGATCTAGGCACTATTATACATGATTGTGCAGAGATAAAAGCTCACAAAGTCAAATTTGCTAAATTAATAATTAAAATTTGTTATTTTTTTACCATTATTTGAATATTTTTATATGTATACAATGAAAACTGTGATTATTAAAATGATTTTGTTTTATTGTTATATGTAAATGGTGTTATTAATAATATGCCTTTGAGTTATCGTTATTTATAACTTTTTATATACAATATTACTTACTATGGTTAATAAAATGATTTTGTAAATAATGAATAAATTGTTTATTTATTGACAATATTTTTTATGGGGGCCAATTTTATCATACTGTCCCGGCCCCCGCAATTACTACAACGTTGTGATGGTATAAAGATTCCTTTATATTTCTCGATTTGAAAAATAATAATAATCAATACTACCATTATATTTATAAAATAATAAAGTACAAACACAAATTATTTCATTAAATCGTAAGTTAGGCTAAATATTTTTGTAAATAAAAAACTTTCAAATGTTTTAAAAGGAAACTATTTGTGATAAATACTTCTCGCATTACCTAAAATTTTAAAATCAGTTTATCTCATCGGTGCCCGCGTATGAGGTAAATATGAGCCGCATCGAGGTTTTTATATATTTTCAAGAGCCGCACTTAAAATAGTTATAGAGATAATTAATACAAAAATTAGTGTTATGTAATTTGTTGTGGCCACCACATTCTCGTTTTTTTTAAATTATTTATTTCAACAAGAAATGTTGTATTATTTTAAAATCTAATTATCTATGGGATACGTATGTAACTTTTAAAATGAATGCTTTTAACTATATATCAATACTCTTTTATCAAGCTTGGCTTTGTTAATTGTTTAAAAAAAAATCAAGTTTTATTTCAAACCGATTAATCCCGGAATGACCGAATTATCATCACAACAAGAAACAACGAAACCCTTTTTTTCGACTCTATCATCGTTTGGAAGTCGCGTACAAAGATCGCCGATTTTGCGAATCACGAGTCCATCGTCCTGACGAATTTACAATAAAGGGTGTCAGAAACAGGATTTTGTGCCCAACAATGCTAACAGTTAAAATATTTACTATTATGCATGAAATTTTTTTTATTGTTATTTATATGCAAGTGATTGGTGTTACATTTTGTATACGCGAATTTTTTATGGGTATCCTAGAGCGAAAGACATGGCACCGACTCCCCAAACGAGACCTAACAGCCCAAAAACAAAATCATCGTCACTCCACCACCCCTGTCATTTAACTGCAATGAATTTTATCGTTAAAAAAGATCAGTAATCTTTCGAAATTCAGTCATACAGTACCGCGTCTTGCATTGCATTATATAACCCCATCGGCCAACGCTTAAGACATTCAAATAGATAATGTTTCAACATCGCACAAGGGGGTAGAATTTTACATTACACCAATTCCCGATTACATGAGTTTTTCCCTGACTAAATCATTTTCCTCACAGTTTTATCACCATTGAGAGGAGGAGCTAATCCACCTGCAACTGAATCAGGAGCCACCAAATCAACTGAGAGATCAAACGCCCAAGCGTGCATAAAATATTTTTTAGACACCAACCGGTCAACATCCACCTGGCTTACTATCCACAAATTGTGAGAAACCGAAAATGGTTGGGGACACAGTCAAAGCTAGCATATAACCTAGTCTCTTTGCTGCCACTAGAGATGTGTCCGCAACTGGTCAAAAAAGGACGTCTCCATACGTCACTACAACAACACTACTTTGCACAACAGTTACCCGTTGCTTCTCATCGCCGACATACTGCACCGTTTAGACGGATCCACTATTTCCTCGACAATAGACTTGCACAAGTCCTACCACAAAATCCCGGTAGCAAACGAGGATATTCCGAAGACCGCTATAACGACCTCCTTCGAGTTGTTTGAGTACCTTTTTATGTCTTTCGGTCTAAGGAATGCCGCCCAAACGTTCCAAAGACACATCGACACGGCACTTTCCAAGTTGCACTTTGCTACCGCGTACATAGATGACATACTCATCGTCTCCGCTAACGAACGTGAACACCTGGACCACCTAAAGACTCTCTTTCGACGTTTACACAATAACAACTTCCTCGTAAATTGGGAGAAGTGTACTATCGCATCTAGCCGAGTCAAATTCCTTGGCCACCTCATCTCCGATCAAGGACACNGAGCTAATCCACCTGCAACTAAATCAGGAGCCACCAAATCAACTGAGAGATCAAACGCCCAAGCGTGCATAAAATATTTTTTAGACACCAACCGGTCAACATCCACCTGGCTTACTATCCACAAATTGTGGGAAACCGAAAATGGTTGGGGACACAGTCAAAGCTAGCATATAACCTACTCTCTTTGCTGCCACTAGAGATGTGTCCGCAACTGGTAAAAAAAGGACGGCTCCATCCGTCACTACAACAACACTACTTTGCACGACAGTTACCCGTTGCTTCTCATCGCCGACATACTGCACCGTTTAGACGGATCCACTATTTTCTCGACAATAGACTTGCACAAGTCCTACCACAAAATCCCGGTAGCAAACGAGGATATTCCGAAGACCGCTATAACGACCCCCTTCGAGTTGTTTGAGTACCTTTTTATGTCTTTCGGTCTAAGGAACGCCGCCCAAACGTTCCCAAGACACATCGACACGGCACTTTCCAAGTTGCACTTTGCTACCGCGTACATAGATGACATACTCATCGCCTCCGCTAACGAACGTGAACACCTGGACCACCTAAAGACTCTCTTTCGACGCTTACACAATAACAACTTCCTCGTAAATTGGGAGAAGTGTACTATCGCATCTAGCCGAGTCAAATTCCTTGGCCACCTCATCTCCGATCAAGGACACACACCCTTACCAGAGTGCGTCCAAGTTATCAAAAACATTCCACTGCCCACACTGTAACGGAGTTAAGGAGTTTTTTAGGCACGGTAAACTTCTGCCACCGCTACATTCCAAACTGTTTGACTCTGACTTCTCAGTTGTCTGCCCTTTGCGCGGGACCCAAGCGTTCGAAAATCACGTGGACTGCCGAACTCCAGGCCGACTTCGAGAAATTGAAACACAAGCTGGAGAAATTGAGGACCTTATTGTATCCAAAGAAAGGGGCTCAATTATACCTTTCTACCGATGCGTCATCTACCTTGACCGGAGCAGTTCTACATAAATTATTTAACGCCGCGCATCAACCGATAGAATTTTTCTCCATCAAATTCAATGCCGCAGAACAGAGATATTCAACCTTTGACCGAGAGTTGTTATCAATCGTGCTGGCCGTAAAGCATTTTCGACACTTCCTACAGGGAAGAAAATTCATTGTCAGATCCGACCACAAACCTTTGGTCCACATCATGGGAATGAAAGACCAATTTCTGCGGCAACATCGTCAAATATCTTTCATATCGGAATTCAACATGTCCATAGTTTACTTACCAGTCAACAACATCTATTTCCCACCAGTCATCACGAAAGAGCGATTATCGTCTTTCCCCATCATTCGAGAAGACTTATCGTATTTCAAAGAGACAGTTTTTACTGATAGAATAACGTACGATACCAGTTTGCCAGGCACACTGCTTCCCATTCTATTAAAAGACCTTCGAAAAGAAGCGTTTAACCGCATACATGACCTTCATCATCCCGAAAGCACTAACACCTACAAGCTACTGAAATCTCGCGTAATTTGGCCACACATGTGGCAGGGCGTAAAAACTTGAACGTCTCAAAGTACCCTCTGTCAAAGGTACAAAACCATCAGGAAAGTGACACCACCAATCATTCATTACCCGACCAAGTCGCGTTTCTAGACCGTCCACATCGACCTGGTAGGCCTCTTATTGAGCGATCACGGTTTCGAGTATGTGTTCACCATGTTAGACCGTGCTTCGAGATGGCAAGCGGCCGTGTCCGTAAAGAACCTGAGCAGCGAAGCAATCTGTCGGATTTCCCTGTCAACTTGGATTTGTCGTTTTGGGGCACCAAGATATGTGATTACAGATCAATGCAGAGAGTTATTGTCAGGAGTTTTCAAGACTATGATTGATAAATTAGGCGCAAAGCACGAGCACACGTCCGCGTATTACTCCCAGGCCAACGGGGCAACGCACCTTTAAAACTTCCCTCAAGATCCTCGCTGAAAAAAA
>MQRK01185736.1:3202-14002 GCA_001938485.1 Girardia tigrina | reverse complement strand
GCCCCACGTTTTTGGTTAGGTATAAAATTTCTCACATGTCTAGAAAAAAAATTATTTTCCTCTTTTTAGTGCATTGGTAATGCTTGAAAAACGTAGTTGTTTTTATAAAAAATTTTTTTTATTAATAATATTATTTAATATTGTACTGAATACAATATATATAACTTGTGTTGAAAGTATTTTTGATTGTATGTATATAAAAATAAATGCTTAAGTGTTAGAAAGTGTAAGTGTTGCAATTAATTTGCTGGATAAAATTAAGTTCCGATACAATTTTAATTTTTATACAGTTACTCCAAATTTATATAATAAGTTTTAATATTCAAATAAATATTTAATATATTAGTATCAGTAAGCATAAAATATTTAAATTATTTTAAAAAGGTTCGCAACACTGAAAATTTATTTCATTCAAAGTTCCCTCTATAACATATTTTTACATGCCCCTATCCTCAAGGCATATAAGCAGGCACCAATTGATAAATGGTAACAATGGCATCGCTGACCACTAAAATACCGATGCACGCGAAATCTTCTTCTATTTGTCGTTGAATCGAATAATATCGAGAACCATTTATCGTTCTACTTCACACCATGCATGAGATATGGTATACTTTCATCATCTATCTCTTGTGATAATCACATCCCCAGATGATTTTACACTTCTCTCGAGCCATTTAAGTGTACGATAATACCGGTTTGATAAAAATATCCCCGGTGGAATACGAAATAATAAGGAATTTGAAGATATCCCCTTTTTCTGATTATGTTCGGACCTTATTTACCAATATACATGTCATGAGTGTATTACCACAGATACTGAATCCAGAAACACAGTCGAATGAAGTTGAAAGTAATATTACTGGACACAAAGACTTTGTAGAGAGATTTCAATTTTTAAAGCTTTAGTGCACGGAATAAAAGATTATTTTAAGAGAGTGGCATGTGGAGTAAAATATGTATACAAGATACTTACATCCTAAAATTAACGTCCAAAATGCTTTCTAGAACTTAGTGGGCGGTTTTTAGTGAAACCGCGAAATCTTCTTCTATTTGCCGTTGAATCGAATAATATCGAGAACTATTTATCGTTCTACTTCAAAAAAAATTTTTACTCAAAAATTGTTACATCACACTGGATTTAAATGGTTAAGGACAAAAGAATATCTCATTCTTTGGGGTGGAGCCCGTATGGGCTGGGCGTCAATTTACGGGCTAAGGGCTTCAACTTACGGACGACGGGTTATGGGCTGGAATAGTAATTCTGAATGTAATAGTAATGCAATAGTAATTCTGTTCAGTACGAGAGGAACCACAGATTTGGATCACTGGTAAATGTGCTTGATCGAAAGGTCAGTGGCACGAAGCTACCACCGAGAGATTAAGTGGATTACACATTCTCTAACTGTCTTAAATAAGCATTATGAATTTAACAGTCGACAATATTAACTAAAAAACTAACAAATGTTTATTTTAATTGCATTTATAATTTTATTTTTAATGAATTGCCAGTTTATTTACAATTTATTTACAATCTTGAATTAATTTAAAGATTAAAGAGAATAAATAATTAGGTATTTTAATGAGATAGTGGAGTTATTATTTATTTATGAAACGCTCTTTTTATTAAAAATAAATGTAGATGTTGATTGTGTTTCCTTTTTCTAAGACTTGATTCTCTCAAATGTCGATTTTGCGGATAAAGAAGTGAATGATATTAAAAATACTCCGATTTCAGTGGGAAGAAATATGTATATTTCTATTTTGGTTCACAATTTAACAGTTCAAAGTTACAAATCAACCGAAATATTCATGTTACAATTGATTGATGACGAAGATATCGCGTTCCGCGTCTCCGTCACAAGCGACGCAACAGTCCAAGTAAGAGAAAATTGCGAACTTTATAAAATTTATGTATTATTATTACTCCATTGACTAGCTGAAAGTAGTAAAGAAAATTATTTATTTTATTATGATTTTAGATTAAATCAGTAGCGGGAAATAAAGTGATAAAATTTCCCATAGAGAAATTATTTTCAATGAAAAACGAGGAACATTTTATCAACATTTTCATCAATGATTCGGGGATCGCGGTGGAGTCTCTTTGCCATATCGAATATTTGAGGAATTATCGAGATAGAGCCCGAAAGTTTTTTTCCAGTCAAACTCAAAAAGTGCTTTCAAAATTGGTGAGGATTGTTTATTTTATTATCAATTTATCTAAAAAATATTTTTGTTTTATGTTTGGTATTTTAATATATTATTTGATATTAGGATATTTATTATATTTAATTATCATCAAAATTATACAGTGATTGAAAAGTAATTCCCTATTATAAAATAACAGTAATTTTTAATTTAAATATAATTTATATGTTTAATAAATATTGTAAAAAATATGTGACATGAAATTTATTTAAAATTCAATATAGACACCATCATTCACCACATGTTTCTTAAGTCAACCCGGAATCACGTCAATTCGTTTCACAAGAAACTCTTGCAGAATTAAAGCATTAAAGTCCCTTATTTGTGCTTTAAGTTCATCCAAATTTCTTAGTTTAATTGAGTAGACTTGCTCTTTTAAAGAACCCTAGAGAAAAAAGTTACATGTGTTAAGTCAAGGAAACTTGCTGACTAATCGTGCGAACCTAGAAGATCCATCCGTCTTTCAGTCATTTTAAAGATCAACCATTCACCAATTAAAGTATGGAGGAGCTCCATCTTGAACTAAAGCCAAATTTCATCTCTTAACATATTGAATAAGAATAAGTTCCTTTCCATATTGCTTGCGAAAGTCAGACTTACAAAAGAATGACTTACAGTAGTGTGGCTTCCAATCGCGCAATTTAAGCTCATGTTTTAGTATTTCACAGACACAGTGAAAGTAGATCCAGGATAGGGTAAAAATTTCTTAAAAACTCACACAATATTAGTAGGGGAAATGGGCATTCGGCACACAAGACACCCCGGGGGGGGGTAGCCCGTTGCCATGGAAACGATTCCGGTTACCACAACAACGGTCACGATTACCATGGCAACTGTCATGGTTACCATAGCAACGGTCGTGGTTACCTTAGCAACGTTTCCGGCTCACTTGGAAACGCTTCTGATTGGTCCTTTTTACTCTAGCAACGGTCGCGATTACCCAAAAACAAAATGCTGCGTAATATCAATTACAAAGGATTTACTGAAGAATGCCTGAAAGACCTCCATTTTGGTACTAAACCGTGTCAATGTGTTTTACACTTTTCGGAGTACACCATCATATTCTTCCGCAATGGAAAATGTCGAATAATGAGCTGTAAAAAACAAATTGATCCATCCACTTTACCATTCAATATCAACAATGTCAGTATACAATCTATTACAGTGACGTGTGATTATAGTGAGCCCATAAATATCAATGCTTTGAAAAAGACTACTCCGAATAATTATGAACCTGAAATGTTTTCTTCTTTGAGATTAACTTGTTTCAATCCAATATATGTAAATGTTTTTGGTTCTGGGAAAATTGTAATCACCGATTTGAGAGATTTAAACTATAAGGATTTTGTTACACGTGTTTTTAGCTATATTTTGTTTACAATTATGTAAATTGTGTTTCAAATATATTGTTGCATCTTAATTCAAAATCTTGTGTTTGAAAATAGCATGTTATACATGTCTTTATTCATAAACTTGTAAACAACAACTTTTGTTATATATAATATTGATATATACTATAAAATGTTAACTGTGCAATTCGTTGACATTATGAATGCAAATCGTTGACATGATGAGTGCAATACGTTGACATGATGGCTGATGCCTAGTCTCAGGCACATTAGATGATTATACAGATGTTATGAATAATGTCTATGCACATTTTAAGTACAATATGAATTTTATAAATGTAGATTTTACATATAATTTAAAAGGTTATGTATCTTTGTTACGGTAACAATGGTACTTGTGATTATACTTGTGTACGTTAGACGATTCATGGGGTATTGTTTGATGGTAAGCAACATATATATATATATATAAAAGGCTAAAATAAGCAACAAATTCAAAAAAATAAATATTCCCATTAAAAACTAAATATGCATTGCAATTTGAGATAATTTTCAGTGAGCACAACCCAAGCAGATCCAGAGACAATGGCGTATTCAGGGCGAGGTAATTACCCCTTTTATCCGACCTTGATAGCAACTCATGTTCAACGGATTTCAGAAAAAAAACATCCATTTCAAAAAATTTTTATTTCACTCAAAACGAACGATAGACTTCAAGAAATTAAAACTACATCATTTTTTTACAAAATTCACATAATCAGTATTGCAAAATTATTTATTATTTATTATTTATTGTTTTTGATATTTTTAGATTTCTAAAAATTTTTTTTATGGTTGATTTGGAATTGTGTCACTCCTACCCAGATTGATGATTAATATTTTAATCTTTATTACCTGAAAATATATAATGTTTAAATTTATTTCTAATTTAAAATAATTGTAAAATTTTAAATAAGTTGATTGATTTTATTTACAATTTTTAAATAAATAAATTGAATTATTATTCTTTAAATAATTAATAATCATTTTATTTTTTAAGTAAATATATATATATATATATGTATATATATATATATATATATATATCATAGTGGTTTCAGATATATACGAAAAAATTGATTTTTGAGCACTTTTTAAGAATTTCAAAAATGTTCGAAAAAATTAATTTATCAATACTTTTTCGAAAATATTGATGGGGAATCTGAATGTACGTATATTGGTTACTAATCAAGTGCATGAGCATATTTTTGATATTTTGCTTCCTTGTACCTGTAAAATCGATGTGCATTTTGTGTAAATTTGCACATTATGTTAATTATAAGAAAAAGTAATCAATATATAAAATTTCTAATTGCACATTCAGATAGAGAATCAAAATTTGCATCAAACACATGATCTCAATTTTTGACACTAGTACTTTTAAAAAATTTTATGTATTGATTTTTACACTTTTGCACATTTGCAACTTAAAAAACACTGTGCTAGTACATTAGAAATGTGCGGCACAATGTGCACTATCGATTAGCACATTTGTTTACTGTGTAGCGATCGATTAACATTTTTTTCTTCGGTTGCTAAGGAAATGGTCACGGTTTCTATGGATACGGTAACCGTTACCATGGTTACAACCGCCTTGACTCACTGTATCCGTTGCTAATGAAAAACGTCCTTGGTTACCGTTGCCATGGGAACCGGAACGGTTGCTAAGAAACCGGGAACCAATCTGAAGCGTTCCCAAGGTACCGGGGACCAATCGGAACCGTTGCTAAGGTAACCGGAACCGTTGCTAAGGTGATCGGAACCCTTGCTATGGTAACCGCGACCGTTGCTATGGTAACCGGAACCGTTAGCATGGAAACGGGCTACCCCTGGGGGGGCCGAATGCCCATTTTCCCCCTACTAATATTGTTGTGTTTGGATTTAGAATGGCAACCGCTTCTTCGGGTATCAGCCATAGATCATGTGTTTATGAGTTTTTATGACAATTCTTGATCGCCTTTGGAGCAATTTAACATGATTTTCCTTTATTGTTCTCCACCATGTTTGTACTTGGACAATGAATCTCTAAACTTCGTAACGTGCAGCTATCTATGGATACTCCTGTGATATAAGGCGAACAATCACTATTTTGGTTTAGAAATGTCATACAAATTCACAAAACAGATCTGAATGGAAACGAGAGAATATTTTAAATAGACATACATTAAGTAACATCTACACAAAAGATGACACGTGACTTAAATTGTAGATATTTTAAAATAGAAGTTACTTTTCAATCACCCTGTATAATTATTGTTATATTATTATATTATTTAGTATAGTATTATATCATTATGTAGAGTCCGAATAATACTTTCTGATTTTAGTAAAATTTTACTTGTAAATTTCGTATCTCAGCTAGTAGATTTGAAAAAGTATTAATTGTGAAATTGATAAAATATGCTCAAAGTAGATAAAGGAAAGGGTAAAAAGAATGGAAGAAGGGCATCAATATTAATGTTTATAATCACTAAATTATATATATATATATATATATATATATATAATTAGCTCTGTTTATTATTTTACCCTTAGAAAGATAGTCAATTATGAATATTTCCTTGGTATCTGTAGAAGAGTACAAACACACTATTAAAATACCATAAAATATCCTTAGAATACCAAGAATATATGTCATCAGGACATAGCTGAATGTTAAATATTCATTTATTTATAGATATTTTGCCCTCTTGTATTTCTGATCAATTATTAAGTTTTAATATTATTGTTTCTATATTTTATAACTGACAGATTGTAGAAACACTGATAAAGTTACTCGCTTTTAAACAAATTATTTTATAAATAATTAAACGCTTAACAAAAGTTGACGAAATCATGAGAATTATTGAGCAATATTGTAAAGTTGTACAAAATAATAAACAATTATTTTTTTTGAACTTTTAATATTAAAAATAAATAAACTATATCTATTGGTGATTTATGTTTGTTTTCTATTTTTTACCTCAGATTAGGTTTATGTATAAATATATTTATCAGTATTCACTAGCAGTGAGTTACGTACATCGTATGTTCTCTTTTATAGATCATTTTTTTAATACGAATAGCACATTATTCTGCGAATAGTATGCTATGCTGAGATTTATCGATCCAATAGTATTCAATATTACGAAAACACCAGAATTTGATAGTAAAAGTTTTCAGAAATAAATTTATATTTTCTTTGAGTATTCAAGAACCTGAAAAAAATATTTCAAACAAAACTTTGATTTTGAGACATCAACTATGATCTAGAATTACTATGAAGGATATTTAATGATTTTTAGCTAATATCATGAATATATGATTCAAAATCAACTTTTACAGGAAAATCTCGATCGCCTAAGCTTTAATTCAAATTTTAAGCATTTGATCTTGGAGGACATCGAGATAACCTTAGGTTAACTATAGTAACCTAGATTTACATTATACATACATCAGTAACTAAGGTATGTAAGTTTCTGAGAGTAAAACTTCGAAAATTAGACATTTTATATGAATTACCTCGAGCGATCTTGGGTAACTATATTAATCATATCACGATAAGCGACATATTCAAACATTTTACAGCGTCTTGAAAGCGTCTGGTAGCCATAAAGAGATTATAAACATATACATGTATATATGGATAAACCGAATACTATAGTGTCTTTTTTCGTATTATTAAATCGCCAAAAGAGATATTTTTAGCAATAATCCTTTGCTAAATTTTATTTATTATTTTTTTCTAATCTTTCTTAGTCGATGAGAAATAGAATTGAGAACACCTCTTATGAACTTGTATTCCCCAGCGACCAATATTTGCTTATTTATTTACTAAAAACAAATAATAAAAAGAAACAGGAAAAAAATCAAGAAATTGTAATTTTCATATCAAATCATCACAAGAAAAAGTAAATTTTTAAGTTCTTTATTTTCTAATAAACAGTAAAGGCCATCCTTAAAAGGAAATCTTCCACAAGATTTAATTTTAATATGAAAATGTATTAAATAAACGTATTTCATGGAACTTATGAAATCGAAATAAACGTTCGGAATATTTTTTCATATATTTAAATAACTTTATTTGCAGACGACTTTGACTTACACAACCTCTAAGAATAAAATGAGCCATCAATTCAAATAAAAATACCATAAAATAATATAATACATAAATATAAGAAAAACATTTTGCGTTAAATTTTTTTGATTTTATTTAGCTATTTATAATTAAAATCAGTAGAAATAAATAATAATGAAACTATAATATTTGCAGTCCAAACAAACTAATGTGAAGATATCAACAGATTCAGTAGAATATTATAAGAATATAGTATGTAAAGAATATATGTACAACCATTCTTCAACCTTGGCCATCACAGAAAAAAGTCAGATTTTAAATTATAAGTCGGGAAATTCCATATCAACTCAGTCTCCGAAATTTCAGTGGTCGAAATGTTCGGTAACTTGTGGAGTTGGATGGCAAAAACGTATTCGACTTTGTTTAGATGAAGAATGTTCTGATGTGGACCACAATAATATAAAATCAGAAATCAGAACTTGTGTTGTAACACAAAAATGTCCAGGTAAGCAATTGTAGTGTCCTACAACTTTATATATTAGATTAAAAAAATAATTATATATAAATTATATTATATAAATTATATAATGTTAAATGAATCAATAATTGATAAAAAAATCAATAAAGAAATTTCTATATGAATTTATGCTACGACTTCGAAAGATAAATTATAATTTATAAAATAAAATAATTATTTTATCGCGATATAACTGGTGATAGCAAAAGATCCGGCAAATTCTTTTCATATTTTCTGGTAAAAAAAGATAAGAAAGCATTTTTTGACATTGATCTAATTATCCTCATCTATTTCACGTTTATCGTATATGAAATAAGCTATAAATAATTATAGGTTAATTACTATCCAAAGATGAACTTCCAAACATTATCATTCTTCCCGAGCTTCTTACTGATTAAAGACATAATTTTATTCTGATAAACCCTTAAAAACGAAACGCTGGCAAGTATTGGCTTTACATTTTTTTTCTTCTGTGTTTTACCTGTATAATCAAATTTCAATCACAATCCCAATCTCAGGTCGCCGAATTTTGTCCTCACTCGTCGCCATCGGCCATTACAACAATAATTGCACAAATCCTGACAATCAAATCTTGTCAAAAGAATTTCTATAATATACTTTCTTTGGACAATTTGTATTATTCATCATTATAGTTTGCTAAATTTAAGTTTAGGTTATATTTTTATTCATTTATTTATTTCCGTTAAAAAAGCTCATTGAAACATCAGTTTTAGTTAGCTCTTTTGCAACAATAATTGGAAAATAACGTGTTCTGTTGCATTGTACTTTTTTATTTGTGATTGAATATTTAAAAGAATTTAAATTGCTAGAATTTCAAACTTCTTCGTGTAAAGGTTGACTTAAAGGTTTAGTGTTTAATCGATTCTCATTTTTATATTTCACCGGAAGGAACGGGTACAATTTTCTCATACTTAAGTGAGATTCAACTGAAAAAAAAGTGTAAATATCTCAGTTTGAACAAGTTCATGTCTACAAAAAGTTCTTAATGTGAAATTCAGATTATTCTAAGACTCTCAATAAGTACTGATTGTTTTAAAAGATAAGGTGATTTCATGTCGTTCCTACTTTCTTTGTCTTTTTGATACAAAGCCCACGTGTTTCCATATCAATATTTTACAATACCAATATTTAATAGCACCCAGCCAAAAGTGTAACAAAAATAAATTTTAAGAAAAACAAATATTTTAGAATATTTTTTTATATATTATGTTTCGTAATAATAATAATTGACCAAAGTGTAAAATAATTGGAAACAATTTGTTCTGATAATGAAATAAATGTAAATAGTTTAAAAATCAGCCAATAAGAAGTGATGCGCTACTTTTTATCGATAAATAAAACAACTTTTAATAAAACAATTTCAGAAGAAGATACGAGAAAACTTTATTATTTTCCATATTGAATTGTTGAAAAGATGTATTCTGTCCTAATATTATATAGTTGATACGAAAATCACCCGTCTAACTTTCACTGCTTAAAGTAAAGTCCATCAGACAGACTGACAACCAGATTAAAAGCAACCAAATATTGTGTATCTTTTATGTAATATATTAGGTTTAAGAAATAGTTCGTAGCGTTTTTTATATTTTCTTTTATTTGACAATTATTTGTTTGCTGTTTGACAAAGGGTAAGTATTCATTCAAAAGATTCCTACTAAGGACTTATTAATTCAAATATTGCAATTTGAAAATTAAATGAATTATGATATATGAACTACGTGTTGCAGTTATAATTAAAGTTGTATGTCATTTTTGTCATTGTTATAATTAGTCAACATTTGTTTATTGTCAGAATAAAGATTTGAAGATCTTCCCTATCAAGACTATAAAGAGACAGAAAATATTTTATCCTCATTGTTGAGAAGCTAGGAACTATTGAATTGACAACATTTAATTGAACCATTATTTATCTATTTAAAAAATCTTCTACTAGATATTAGTTTATTAAATTTATCTAATAACATTGTATTTGCTATTCAATTTATTCAAAATATTACTCAATTTGCTATCCCAAACAATTCAAATCTAATCCCAAGCTTTCATCTAATCGAAACATCTACACTCAATCGATATCACTATTAAAGTAAATTATTTATTACTATTTTCTCATTAGACAGAACTTTTTGTTTTATGATCTATTATTGATATCTTCTTTTTAAATCCTTCTGTTAAATTTTTGTTATATTCAATATATTTATATGAATTTATTATTATGAATTTAAAGTAATTATTATCTTTTTGTATATTATTTTGTAAATTACAATAGTAAATAGGATCAACGTTTTATATAAAATACATAAAATACTTTAAATATATATATACATTAAATACACTAAATACAGAAGTTATAAAAGATGGTTCATTACTTATAATCGAATGATTTTAAAACTATGTACATTTATTTCGTTATTAAAACAATTTGTTTCCATCAATTTTAAACTTTGGTATACAGTCAACCCTCCTATAACGCGGTACTCCCAGAACGCGGTTTCTTTCTAAATTTTTTTCTGCACCGTCCGTTTGTTCAGCTTTTTGCTGTTTAATTTGTGGTTTATAATTGGACAAAATTACACAATAATGTAAGTAATATTCTTAATTTGTTCTAATAT
>MQRK01185720.1:291-12069 GCA_001938485.1 Girardia tigrina | reverse complement strand
CTTACAGCGTTAGTGAGGCAGTGAGGCAGGCAGTGAGTTACTTGGGCTTTTATAATATAAAAAAAATTGAACCCCCGGCAAGAGAGGGCCGCGAAGCGGGCCGAGCGCGCTAGTTTGTTAAGAGTTTTCGATTAGACTTACGTAAGTGATTATATAATCATTCATTTCTTATATAAAAGCAATAAAAAGATTATAATCAGTGATCTGATGATGACGATTAAACTGTCGAAATATATTATCAAAAAAATATTTTTTTATATGGCATTTATTTGTTTTTACTAAAGAAATGCCATTTTTTCAAGTTTTTTTGTTTTTTGTCTATGAAATAGTTGATAGTTTAATAACAGTATTAACCCAAATGAGGCCGAAACTATTTCCTTTAGAAAAAAACATAATGAACGTGTGTAAACAGAGTAAAGATAAACATAATAAACTGATGAGTTCAAACTCATGACTCATATATACAAAGACTATTGTACCTAATGCCGCCTGTTGCTGAGTCGTCAAATTGATGTAAAAAAATATTTGAGTAGTGTTCTTTTAAAAGGACGGTGGCCCCATTCGGGTTAAGTAAATATTAAACAAAGATTTTTCAGAAAAAGTTCTGAAGTTATCCGTGTTTATGTACCAACAAAATATCGGATTTTAATCTAAGAGAAAAAATATTTTTTTATTTGAATATTGACAACATTAAAATTTATGACATAAACAGAAAACAATAAATGTTTGCCCATTATCTCTCAACGCAATTCCAAACTTAGGAAAGACAAATAACCTACTCGACTATATGAGTTTCTAAAATAAGAATACAGTTAAAGCCCTCTATAACGAACATTTTATTAACACGTTCACGAATGTTGGGTTCGTGATGTGACACATTGATTTTGTTAATTGAATAATATCAGTTGGTAATGTTAATTATAATAATATTTTTAGTATTTGAATGTAATTATCTGTACTAATTAGCATGTAGCTAAAACACTCCTATCGTAATAAATATACATATGAACCAATAATATGTCAATGACGGCTGTAACTGAATTACGAAAAAGACGGTTATAGCCGATGTTTATAGGCGTTAATTATAGGATGAACATTAAATTTAAGGAAATTTGTCTGATAACAATATTTAAATATTTTTTATGATTTAGTAATTTAATCAACGACAGAGTATGCAGTATTCAGTGGTAAACTTATAACGGTGTCGGTATAATTTATTACAAATATTTGACTGTAAACCTAGCTTGCATTTCATTAATACAACTAATGGAGATGTAGGACGATTAATCAATGATGGAAAGAAACAAGAGACAATAAGATACTGTCCAGTCACTAATTAAATACTATTTCTTTGAAATACGTTGTTAAGAGTTACGAACAAATCACTATTGGACTCCATTCTCCTTGACATTACTACACTCTATTGTTTAAAAGCTTCAATGTAAAAGTTATCGATGTTTAAAATGCTTATATTGTCATTGATTCTGTAGTGGAAAACTATGAAAACCACAAAAGATCGACTGAAATTTTCCCTGAATGTAATTACGCGGGTCTTTTATCAGATTGATGTTCCATTTAAATGAAGCTTCATAATGGGCTGTGTTGATGCCTGGAATTCGAGTCTCAATAGATAGTAATTTTAAATAATTTGATCGATTCAGAGAAGAGATTTCTGGTACAAAACTCAAATGAGTTGTCCGATCGATATGGTTGGGATGGCAAAATGAACAACTGGTTATGGGAACATTTTGTTATGTGTTCGGAATCACGGTTGAATCCCGGTTCGAAAATTTTTGACCAAATATTTTAACGTCGATTATGTGGGATACCAAGGGTTCAAAAAATTAATATTTTTTTCTGAAAATTCTTCGTGATAATAAACAAAGATTATTATAGAATCCAAAAAAGTTTATTACAAAAATATATCAAAAATTCATAAAGTTATGACAAATAGAAAAAAACACAAATTTAGGTTATTTCGAATCTCGGGAAATGGGTGAAAAATCATTTGCAAAATTTGTAACAAACAGACAAAATAACAGATAGACAGAGTAAATATATACAATGAAAGCCGCTTATAGTGGCCACATTCGTCCAACCAGATTTGACCACTATAACCGACTGGCCATCATATCCGAAGTTCTGTATTTAAGTCAAAGTCAGCACCAGAGCATGGATTAAAGGTTGCTACAAATATAGTGCGTATACCAGGGCGGCCACTCATAAGCGGCTTTCACTGTATGTGTGATAAAAATAAATACGTTATTTACAACAATGACCTTTATTCGTTTAGAAATGATTTCCATTGAATTCGATGAAATGTCGTGATTATCAGTCGTGATCAGTCAGGTCAGTCTGTGTATCAGTTTAACAGATCGAATTGACTTTACAGTAAAATCAAAATTCTAAAATGATTCCATCTGTATTCACTTCACGAATATTTTTTGAAATGTGAAGAAAATTTTGTATGAAAATAATTATACTATAATGGAGATGCAAATAAGAGCAATCTCTAGGTAGTTGTTTGGCGCTACTTCGTGTAGAGGGCACTCACTCGGACTCCGAGGAAAATAAAGAACTGCTCATGGCGCTCAGTGTGCTACATCGGCAATACGGATTGACTTTATATATATTCAAATCTTTTTTATATTCAAATTATTATTTATATTCAAATCTTTCAAGCAGTTAATAACCAAACTCATCCATTTAAAAATATATTTTAAGGCAATATATTTCGACGGATCTACCGTCATCTTCAGGTCACTAATTAATAATCAATTCACCTGTATATAAATACAAAAATGATGAGTATGTAATCGATTGCATGAAATCATGCTAATCAAAAATTCTCAATAAGCTGGTTGAGACTGCCGATTGAACATTGATTTTATGGCAACGTGACCTTATTAACAATTCTTCACACGACACTCTCTCCCAATAACTATCAAAATGCTCACAGAATTTTGAAATTATCAAAATTAACATCACATTTACATTTTTTCCTATGTTCTGCAATATTGCTCTTACTCTCTTTTCGACCATGTTCTTGAATTCGTTTACAGAGATGACGGGCAGTCTCTCCAATGTATGTGGCATCGCACCCATTACATTTATATTCATAAACAATATCAGAACAAAGTGCTTAAAGTGTAATAGATTTATTACTGAACATATTTTGAATTTTATGAGATCGTGATATAATTTTTAAATTTAATTAATTGTTAGTTGCTTTTAACAATGCATTTTTAAAGTCTTTAAATCCTTCAGAATAAGGTACAATTAAACAATCTTTAGGCATATTATTCATATATAATGATCCTTCGATTTCTTTCTTAGATCCATCAGGAGAAGCCAAACTCTGATTTTTCGAAAAATCTTTAAAAGTATTTTATCTACTGTTTCCTTTATTATTTTTTCTAGAAAAGATTTAGAATAACCATTCTGATTTAACAACGAACTTAGTTTATTAACACTTTCTACAGATTTAACAAAAGTGGAAGACAACGACCAGGAGCGATAAATTAGACCTTTAATCATGTTTCTTTTATACTTAAGTTCACAAAAACTATCTGGTTAAGTATATAAACCTGTATCAGTTTGCTTCCTATAAATTCCAGTTTCGTAACCAAGAGATTTTCTTTCAACCAAAAGATCCAGGAAAGGTAAGACTCCATTCTTTTCATTTTCAACTGTAAAAGTAACATTTGAATGTAACGAATTCATAAAATTTAAAAATGGAAGTACATCAGCCTGATTTTTAAAAACTAGGAATATATCATTAACGTATCGTTTATATACTAAAGATTGATTTCCATCGAACAGTTTAATTTTATTTTCAATCTTTGAAAGAAAAACAGAAGCTAACGTTGGTGCTAACGGTGAAGCCATAGCAACCCCATCAGTTTGCTTATACCACTCATTATTAAAAAGAAAATGAACATTTGATGTTGCAAAGCTTAATACCTCTCGAAACCAAACCTCATCGATAATATGATGTTCTGAATGATTATTTTTCCATAGATTACAACACAAATTCAATGTTTCAACCAAGGGAACATTTGTAAATAAACTAGAGATGTCAAAACAAACCATAAATTCACCTTCATTCTGTACTTTATAAGTAGAAATGAAATCAACAAATTCAAATTCAAATAAAAATGGAAGTCAACAAAGAAAAAATTCGGTACATTTTACAGTTTTTATTCAATAAAGGCGAAAATGCAAGCCAGGCGGCTGTTATTGTGAATGGTGTTTATGGTGCCAATACTGTAACAACTAATGACACGCAATTTTGGTTTCGTCGATTCCGTGGAGGCATTTTCGATGTTAAAGATGCACCTCGCACAGGCAGGCCTATCGTTGAGAATGTCGATAAAATCTCGACAATGATCGAAGTTGACTGGCATGTTAGTAGTCGTAGCATCGCACAGGAGCTGAAGATCGACCACAAAGCGGTTTTAAACCATTTGGACAAAGCAGGATTCAAAAAGAAACTTGATGTTTGGGCACCACACCAATTAACACCAAAAAACATGATGGATCGAATTTCCATCTGCGAAGCCTTGGCCAAACGAAATGACATCGACCCATTTCTTAAACAGATGGTTACTGCGGATGAGAAATATTGACGACAATATTGTACGAAAACGATCGTGGTCGAAGCACGGTGAAGCACCTCAAACGGTCGCCAAACCATGACTAACGGCCAGGAAGGTTCTACTGTGTATTTGGTGGGACTGGAAAGGAATCATTTATTATCAGTTGCTTCCGTATGGCCAAACACTAAATTCAGATCTGTACTGTCAACAACTGAACCGTTTGAAGATAGCAATTGATGAGAAACGACCAGAATTGGCAAACAGAAGAGGTACTGTGTTCCATCACGACAACGCCAGAACACATACGTCTGCAGTGAATCGCCAGAAACTCAGGGAGCTTGGTTGGTAAGTTTTAATGCATCCACCATATAGTCCGGACCTGGCACCAAGCGATTACCACCTTTTTCTTGCATTACAAAATTTCCTGAGTCATAAGAAATTGGCATTAATAGAAGATTGTAAAAATCGATTACTACAGTTTTTCGCCAATAAGGACCAAGACTTCTACGAGAGAGGCATAATGAAGCTACATTCAAAATGACAACTAATTATACAACAAAACGGTGCATATTTGACTCCCAGAGGACAATCCGAAACATGTTAAATAAAGTTTTGAATTTCACGCCAAAATAATGGATTTCTTTTTCCCCAGCATAATATATATATGTATATATATATATATACATAAAGTAAGCTAATAAAAAGAATGGAAAACATTCTCTTGGTCAAAGTAGAGTTCTTCCAGCATAAAGAATGTATGTGAAATTTTTTTTGATTTACTAGTATCTGATCAAAGTATTAAATTCCAAAATATATCAACAGATAATCTAATTTTTAGATAGACCAAACCCATTTCCCGTCCTCATTCTAGCCTCATAACGATCTTATCCAAAAGCAATTCAATAAACATGACAACAAAAACTGATTTAAATAAACATAAAATCAAGTCACAATGAAAAACAAATTTAATTTAGGTCATATTAAAATCGATAATCAAGAAGTTGTTTCTTACCATTTGTTTCCGACGAATAATCGACCATCATCAACCCATATTTGTGGCGCTGGTGGATCGACTCGATCAGATGATCGAAACAGCTGTTTGTCGTTGATATTCACGGCGTGTAACGCGTTACTAGAATGCCGTTTACCAGTAGGAGTTGCACCGTTATTATTGGTTCCAGAAATGCTGGCGTTGGACACTGGATTGAAATGACTGATGCTTGTTTTGCCACATGAGCGCTGGATTTTTAGTAAATCGTTATAAATGCTACTTTCTGGAAGAATTGTGTTCAATTGCGTCGACATTGTCGATCCGTTTAGGCGTTTCTTTTTTGCACTTGACACGGATGTTGAGCTAATGTTGTCGACTTGATGGTGTATATCGACCACTTGAGACGTTAAATTTCCAATTGATGATGCTCCTAAACCTTGGCCGACACCGAACATTTGTGACACATCTGGATTGAAATTAGAAACGAATCCCGATCCGATTGGAATGGAGTTATTGACAAAAATGTTGTTTGATGATAAATTAAACGAATCGTGCATCCCGTTGAAAGTGGTATTGATTGAATCATTTGCGCAAGTTGATTCTTGTCCTCTACGGCGTAATTTTCTCGTACTCATTGGTTTTATCTCTAATATGTCTGCATGGAAATTATTTTAATTTCAATTATTTAAAACATAAAAGTATTATATTTTTTACATCATCATCATATGTACTCAAGAAAGATAAAACGCTCTTTCATTATGTTAAATTTTAATATTTTTTAATTCTTTGTACTTAATTATGATTATTTAAATTCGTTACGACCTTGTCACTAAACCCTGCAAGGTATGTAAAGAGTGCTGCAAAATTACAGCTGATGAAGTTAGAACCTGTGGCTGCAGGTCTATCAAGACGGCCGTACCGGGTTGTTCAAAATAATTTAAAGTCGATACCGATTAAAAAACTTTTATTGATACGACATATGACAAACAAATATACTCGCAGAACTGGACAGTCGAAACTGTAGCATCAAAGAAAAGATAAGTCATGTGTATGTAAATCTAGTTTCGCTACAGAGCACAGTTTTTTAAATTAGTCTTTTTCGAATTGTCGCTAAATAATTCTGATTATATATTATAATTTAGTTTGTTTAAATAACACACTTTTTATTATTTTCTTAATTAGTCAGATTGCCTTTTTGTACACTACTTGATATTTCCTGATAATATGATGCATTGATTTAGTTTATTAGAATTTAATGAGTTAATTAATCAAAAACGAAAGGAATTTTTTAATAAAGTTCCATTAAAGTATGGTTGATTAACAAGTACCCAATAGGGGTTCCAAATTCCAGCATTTTCTCAATCCCGGAATTTCGGGACAAATTCTGACCACAGTCCCTGAATTACGTAATTATACATTATGTAATCATTAGGGCACGGAGTTTAATGACCTTATAAATCAAAAAAATGACTATTTTATTTCCTCTCTTTCCGGGTGAGATATTATTTTGTTCTTCCCCTCTGTCAAAAGAGTCGCCACTGTCACCAATCCGCCGCAGTCACACCATTGCACCACCCACTCTGTTATCAATGATTATTATTAATGATAATAATAATAATCATCATTGATAACAGAGCGGGTGGCGCAATGGTGTGACTGCGGCGGATTGATGACGGTGGCGACTCTATTGACAGAGGCGAAGAACAAAATAATATCTCATCCGGAAAGAGAGGAAATGAAATTTTTTTTGAGTCATTTTTTTGATTTTTAAGGTCATTAAATTCCGTGCCCTAGTAATCATTTTTTTTATAAACGAAAATCATTTTTTCATGAATTAAAATATTATTCTTGATAAATTAAAATCTTTTTTTCAATAAAATTAAATCATTTTTTCAAATGTTAGATTTTAAAAAAACTATAATGAACTTTTTGTTTTATTACTTCTTTTTATTTACTTTTATATCGAGGAATTTCAATTTTTGAAAACAGGTGAATAAATTCTAAATCCTGACCTTATTTTCCCGTGATTGGAACCCATAATCCTGAAGTGTTACAATAATTCCATGCACATATATTTGTAACATGTTTTCTTTACTTTTACGATAAAAAATTCAGAAACTCAGGTATCACGACAAAACGCCGCGAATGAAAACGTCGAATTTAATAATTAAATTAATATTATTAAAATTATTTAATTTGATAAAACTTTATTTAAGTAATATTAATATTATTAAAATGAATATTATTAATTGAAAATTTTTCAAAAAGGGCCTAAATTAATCTATAAATAAAGCTAAAATGTCTGGAAGTCGCAAAAAATTCCAATGCATATTTGTGGTGAAACACTAAATTATAGAAAATTTAAAAGAGGCCTAATCAGTTTTGTAGATATAATGTTAATATTTTGTTTTTAAGAAAAACATTGTCTTTATTTTTAATTTTTTAATGTTGAATGAATTAATACTAAAATTTAAAAAAATAGTAAAAAATTGAATAAACATTAAAAATATTTTCCAATATTATTATAAAAATAATTCAAAAACTTAAAATAAAATAATATTTTTAATTGATTTTTTATTAT
Organism: Girardia tigrina; assembly: GCA_001938485.1. Taxonomy (NCBI): domain Eukaryota; kingdom Metazoa; phylum Platyhelminthes; order Tricladida; family Dugesiidae; genus Girardia; species Girardia tigrina. The sequence continues at coordinate 3,899 of MQRK01185720.1, read as the reverse complement.
TTGAAAATATTTTGACTTTTTAAAAATATTTTGACTTTTTAAAAATATTTTTTTAAAAACAAAATAATAATATTCTATCTACAAAACTAACTAGGCCCATTTTAAATTTCTATAATTTAGTGTTCACCACAAATATACATTGAAATTTTTTGCGACATCCAGACATTTTAGCTTATTTATAGATTAATTTAGGCCCTTTTTGAAAAATTTTCAATTAATAATATTCATTTTAATAATATTAATATTACTAAAATAAAATTTTACCAAATCAAATAATTTTAATAATATTAATTTATTATTAAATTCAACGTTTTCATTCGTGGCGTTTTTTTTCGCGACGTTTTGACGTAAATCCGGAAACTCATAACATGTTTTAAGTTAGTTAGTAACCGGCCAAAGTAATCATAATTTGTGAAAAATTCTTCGTACCTTAAAATCATGCTCATCAAAGGGATAATAAGATCTCGTGATTCAAAAAATCAATGTTTAAATAGCACTCTCAACTACTTTATTAAGAGTGTTCGATGAATTTGTGCGTACTAATAATCTTTGTTAAGCGACCAAGTTAATTTAACCTGACATTTTACAACCTCGTTAAACTATCAAAATTTACCTTTGAACATATTTTTCGTCACAGTAAGCAGAATTTTCGAAAACTTTGGAAAAAGGTTATAAATAATAACTTTGTGAAGTAACTTGGAGGCTATAAAATTATTCCATCATATTTTCGTTGAAAATAATTTATTATATTTGGGTACCTTAATATATAGACGATATGTGAGGTGTTAGATAAGTCCTTAGACTCGACACGAAATAAGTCAGACTCAATTCAAATTTTTTACTGTTTAAACAAAAGAAAGTGAACATTCATTTCTCAATACATGAGCCTTTTTAATCCTTCCATTTTGAAAAAAATTATGTCAAGGAAATTCAGAATTTCTCCTTCACACTTTCTCCTTCAGTGGAATTACGTTTTCAAAATGTTAACCTTTAAGATGCTGTTAAAGATGGGAAGAGTGCGAAATCCGTGAGAGCGAGATCATGCCTGAACTGATGCGTGTCGTACCACCTGAAAGCCGCAATCTTATCGTGGTCATGGAGAGGTTTAACATGTGAATCGGTGCATTGTCATGTAGTAACCAGAGAGGAATGCGCGAAGACTTGCACACATCACGAACGAGATCACAATAGTACTGCGAGTACATAGTAGCACCATCATACAGAAATTAAATGGCATTCAAACCTCGAATGTCACAGAATACGGAGAGCATTGAATCTCTTCAATGAGCTGTTCGATTGCGAAGCTTGCGTGGCGTTGACTTTGATGCCGTGCAGACTTTTATCAAGAACGTTGAGTTCGGTTATGATATTCTCAAGAAAACTGTAGTTGTATTGATCGTAAAACAGGAAATTGAACTGGCAGCATGCGAGGCGATTTGTAACCCTTTCACCGCTGATTAACTTTGGAACGAAGCGTGAACACAGTTTCCAGATGCCAAGTTTCTTCAGAATGGCATGAGTGAAGAAAGAAATGATGTTTAGACGTTGTGAGAGCTTTCATATGCTGATTTTGCATTCAGAAACGACAATTTTCAGCAAAAATCACGCTTGTTTTCTGATCTTTCTTCGCCGAAATCTGATTGCCGGGCATGAAAGAAGTCACGAACTGTAAATTGTTGCTCGAGAAGAACAGACATCTTTGTGTACATCCTGCAGCTGCTCGATAATATCTTGGCTAGCTGTGCCTTTCAGAACAGGGAATTTGATGACACTTCTTTACTCAGCATTAGATATCACGATGCGCATAAATAATGAAATTCTTTGTGCCTCATTCACAACTTTAAGAGCGTAAACAAGCCAATGGCAGATATGAAGCGACAAATATTGTATAACTATTTATAGGAACAATGTCATTTTTGATATAACTCTATTTATACCCGAGTCTAAGGACTTATCTAATGCACCACATAACAGGAACACAATCGATAATTTTATGATTGTGTAACTAATTATTATATATTTATTGACTATTCTTTCGTAATGACCCAAAGAAAGAACATAATTTTTAATTGTCAATGATTTTTCTTTAAAAAAAATCATTTATATTCTTCAAGTTTGAACTCTTGTCCGCTCTGAATATGGGAGCTAAAAATTAATAATCATTTGATTATCAATGTCCTTAATTAAAGATGGATTCGAATTGATAATTTGACTTAAGAAACTAATTCAACAGAATCTTTGATGATCTTTCTTCAAATATTCCATTTCTGTCAGTATCCATGTTTTACAATATAAACTTGTTCTTTACTTTCTAGGTATTCAAATAAGATTTTATTAGGTTGTTGCAGTAGGAATGCAGGTTTTTGATTTTTTTGCATTTACCGAAATGTTATACGACTAAAGCATGGATGATGTTATGAGTCATTCGAAAGTTTAATTGATACTCTTTCAGATATATTTGTCTAAAACTTATTTTAATGTTTCTTTTGTTAATAATTTCGACTTTAATTCCACATGTCAAAACGTGATTTTCGCAACATTTACTTCTACGGTTTCAAGCTAGGATGTAATGCACCTCAAACCGCTCGAAACATCAACGAAGTTTGGGGCAATGGAAGTGTCAACGAATGTACGGTGCAGCGCTAGTATCAAAAAATTCGCTCTGGCAATACCAGCCTGGAAGATGAGCCTCATTGTAGCCGCCCATCGACGATTGACAATGACGAATTGAAGGAGCCGGTGGAAGCCGATCCACACTCAACTGTTCGAGCACTCGCAGAAAAGCTTAACGTTGATCCCTCAACCGTTGCTCGGCACTTGAAGCAAATTGGAAAGTCGAAAAAGTTCGATAAATGGGTGCCTCACGAATTGAAAGAAAGTAAAAAAAATGGTCGTTTCTAGGTGTCTTCCGCTCTTCTTCTGCGCAACAAAGAACGACCCGTTTCTCGATCGGATTGTGACGTGTGATGAGAAGTGGATTCTCCACGATAATAGTCGACGTTCGGTACAATGGTTCGACCGCGATGAGGCTCCTCACCACTTTCCGAAACCGAAACTCCACCAAAAGACGGTTATGGTGACTATTTGGTGGTCTACCGTCGCTCTCATCCATCACAGCCTTTTGAATACGAGTGAAACGATCACCGCAGATAAGTACTTGTAATAAATTGACAAAATGATACCCAGATATCGTCTAAAATTAACCCTTCAATGACATTGTTTGTACGTCTATGTCCATTCAAAGTTCTTTGGTGAACGCACCATGTTCTTATTAAAAAAATTGAATTAACTTTCATCCAAACATTGTTTTCATATTTTAGTGCAACACACGAATATCCTACATATTCAGCAAAAATTTTTACTTGAACTGAAGAACTGGAATATAATTCAAATTTATAGACGATAATAATTCTCTTTAACGAAACTTGCAAAGTTTTCCTAAATAATACTCATAACTATTCAAAAAACCGTTAGTGTTAATAAATTTATGTTTTTATATTAGGTTGGTCGAAAAATAATGGCGGTTTTGGGACACAAACTTCAAAGACGTGCAAATTCACAGAAACAAAAGTTTATTAATCAAAGTATGAACCGTTGGCATCAATACA
>MQRK01185714.1:11040-22994 GCA_001938485.1 Girardia tigrina | reverse complement strand
ACAACGAAGATGGTCGTTTTTGCATAATATTGTGACTGGAGATGAAAAATGGATTTATTATGTTAACTCTAAATGCAAGAAATCGTGGGTTCATCCCGGCGAACCGTCCACGTCAACAGTAAAAAGAAACATTCATGGAAGCAAGGTTATGTTGTGCATTTGGTGGGATCAGAAAGGTGTACTGTACTATGAGCTGCTGAATTCGAATGAAAATGTTAATGCAGAACGTTACCAACAACAGTTAATGAAATTGAACGATGCATTGAAGGAAAAACGTCCTATTCAAGCCAACAAACAGCGCGCAGTGATTTTGCTCCATGACAATGCTCGGCCACATATCGCAAAACAAGTAAAAAACACGTTGGAAGCACTTAAATGGGAAATTCTACCGCATGCTGCCTATTCACCAGATTGTGCCCCATCAGTTTATCATCTGTTCCGATCAATGCAAAGCGCTCTTCGGGACCAGCACTTCAGAAACCAGGAACATATAAAAAAAATGGCTGGAACAATGGATCGCATCAAAAGACCAAAACTTTTTTTTCAATGGAATTCATAATTTGCCTGAAAGATGGTCGAAAGTCATAATTAACGATGGAAAACATTTTGATTAGAATAAAACTTATTATGTCATATAAATAAACTTGTCTGTTCTGCAAATAAAATCCAAAAAACTAAGTTATACACCTAATAATGAGACTTCGGCTGTTAATATCCTTAATAATATTCTTAATCCATTTTATGAGCTCAATTTATAATTCTCCGAATTCAGTGTTTCGAAACCCACCTGCTAGTCGTCGCATAATTCGTGTTGAAATATCTGAAATCGATAATGTTTTTTATTAATTCCGTTTGATTTTTAATCCAGAATCAAATGTTTGTTGTTGCTAAATTATACTTTTACCTAAACTCCAAACCATGACCAGAACTATTAGTCTTATACTCTTTAATGACTTGAATTTTATAGAATACAATTTTCTTTTTTCATTTATATTTGGTATGTCAATCATTAAAAAAATAAATATTGTAAAAATAAATATATTAAAAGCGTTAAAAACATAATAAGATTATGGCTGAGCTCCACCCAGAAAATCTGATTATTTAAACAAATAAATTTTTATAAACCTTAAAATCTGTATTATTAAATTACACAAAGTGTAATATTTTCAAATTTTCAAATAAAATTTTATTTTAATTAAATAATTGAACTGACGTATTAAATTTTAAGCATATTATTTCGATAGACATAAATATTAGTACTAAATACTTCAAAAAAATTTTGATAAATATTTGTGTTTCTCTCTGAATATTACGTCATGTGCGCTTTATTCGAATTGTGCGCCCAGTATGTGTACTATTCCAACACAAAACCTAGGGTGTTTTTTCGAGGTAAGACGGCTCCACAAAACTTTTGTAGCTAGTCATCGTTCTTGATTGATAATTTTTTAATTCGCTTTCTAAACGTCTTATTATTGAAACAAATTTAAATTACAATGTAATTTATAATATCAATTACAAAATAATTTATAATTTAAATTACAAAATATTGTAATTATTTCAAATACATTATTTATGATATATTAATTTAAATTTAAAGTTGTTATTTACATTTTTAAATTGATTAAATAATCCTACATTTTAAAATATTTAAAATATCAATCTTCCATCTGGGTTGGAGAAACACAATCCTCAAACACATATCAAACAACATACAATAAACACCATTCAAAAATATTTCTCACATTTCCCTTTGTTTAAACGTCTTTATTTATTCTATATTCTTGATCAAAATTCTACTATCTAATTCCAATTCATAACTTCTTTCATATCTTCGGTTCATTATTTTTGAGCGACCCATATATCGATCTTCTTTTTTTGTTATGTTTCTTTCTTTATCAACACTTTATCCCCAACTTTAAAGTTTCGATTTGTCTCTACTATAATTTTGCTGTTCTCTTTCCTGCCATTTTCTTGTTTGATGTTTTTTCCACCAATGTCTTAACTTCCTGCCAAATATTATTTTCGCTTGTGAAACACCTGTGGTAGCTTGAATTAAACTACTTAACATAAATTCTACCTCTGGAAAAATTCCCGTCTAGTCTTAGGAAGTTTCATCTGTCATTCGTATATTCATATCATATCTAATTGTTTTGAATTGTCGCTCCACGATCTCGTTGGTATTGTAGAGATAGGGACTGGAATATACTATTGCAGTTTTACATTTATTCATTGTGTCTTTAAAAAGTGCTGATTCGAATTTTTTTTCCTCAGTTCATATTGATTTCTTTTGGTGGTCCAAATTCTTGTATCAATTTGTCTAGTAATACTTTTCTTACAGTTTTCTCATCTTGCTGTGCCATTGCGTTCAAACTGATGTATCTGCTAAATTGATCAATTATCTCTATTATGTATTGATATCCATTAATATTTCTTTTAAACGGTCCGCAGAAATTCAAATATATTTTTTGGAAGGGTTATATCGCATATTGTTTCATGTGTTTCTCTATTTTCATTGTTAGGGCATTCCTCTTCTGACAATTTAAACAGTTTTGTAGAATTTCCTTTATTTTTTTCTCATATCGTTCATATTGAAGTCATCTTTTTAGTTATTGTAAACTTTCTTGCTACTAACGTGGCATAGCATCATGTGTTTATCTGCCACAAATTCAGTTCTTTTGATTTTCGGGCATAGCATCATGTGTTTATCTTTCACAAATTCAGTTCTTTTGATTTTCGGGATCCAGTATTTGTTATTCATTTTCGTCAAGATTTCATCTTTCAGTATTCATTTATTTGTTTTCTCTGTTCTTAGATCTTCACTAATTTGATTTATCTCATCATTATCTTTTTGCAATCTGAATTCTTTTGATTCTTCGTTAGGGCTAAGATTCTTGTTTTAATATTTCCTTTCTTAGCTTCTTCGTGCATTGTCTGACATTGTACACATATTTTACAGGAATTCGACATTGCATCGGCGTTAGTGTGTTTTTTTTCGCCTTTTCGGTATTCCATTTTCATATACAACAGACTAATGAAATTTATCAAAATTTGAAACTGTGGAGTTATTGAATTCTTTGTCGTCAACATAAATGGGAGGGCTTGGTGATCTGTTCTTAATAAACATTTCTTGCTGTAAAGGTAATGTTTAAAGTGTAGTGTAAAATAGTAAATTATCAGCAGTTCTTTTCTCGTAATGCAGCATCCTAATTAATGTTTGTTCATATAAATACTCTTTCATTTATATACTCTTTCTCTTCCATATATATCTATCTGTGATAGTACCACGCTAATGGCCTCAAAGGTGACGTCTGTATCCAATATGAACTCCTTTTTAAAATCTAGAACTGATGTTTTGATCATATTTTCCTTTAATTTCTGAAACGCCTCATAAAATTCTTCCCTCCATATTATTTTTTAATCTTTATTCTTCCAATAAAGCCTTTACAATACATTTGAATACTTTGCGTATTCTTTTAAAAATTTCCTGTAATTGTTTTGTTAAACCCAAATAAATTCTCACATGAAGGGTTTGAAACTTTATAATTCTATCGATCTTTGTCTGGTCTGTTTCTATGCCATCTTTGCTGATTACATATTCAAAAGTCTTTGTTTTTTCCCCAAGAAGTGGCTTTTCTATGGGTTTATTCTGAGACCCGATTCCTTTATTTTATTAAATATATGTTCAATGCGTTTGAGGTGTTCTTTTCTATCTTTCGTAAAAATTATAATGTCGCCAAAATATATAACTACCTCTCTGCAATTCAATTCACCAAAAACTTTTACCATTAGTTTTGGAACGTTGATGGTGCCGCTGCATTCTTGAAAAAGTATTGGTCATTCTTTGTTGAGAATGCTGTTTTGATTTTTTAAATTTCATTTTCCAGCTCTATTTGAGAGTATGCGCTTCCCAAGTTGATCGTACTTTGCTCCTATTAGTGTGTTTAATAATAATGTCCTATCTAATGTCCTATTTCTCCTTTTTCCAAACAGATACACAAGAAAATTCCATCGGGAACTGCACTTTTCGATAATTTCTTTTTCTTCATAATTCCTGATAGTATCGTCTAAATTTCCTTCAAAATGTTTCGGTTGTCGATAAGGTTTCACTAACACCGGTTCTCCATGCTTTTCGATTTTATGTTTTGTCAGTAAGGTTATTCCAATATTCCATTTGTAGGACATAAATATTGACTTATACTCTGTTAAAAGTTCCATTATTTGGTCGTCGATTTTATTTTTGTTCAGCTCTTTTATTCTTTTTAGTCTATCATCATCAGAGGGGCTGCCTCGTATTACTAGTACCTCTTCGGTATGACATGGTTCTTTCTTCAACTTTATTAAAAAATTATCCAAAAAAATCTACCCCTGCTATCATTTTCGGATCTAGATCTTTGACTACAAAAAAAGAAATCATTTTCTCTATTCTTTTAATTATGACTTCTGGTTGTACAATTCCATAGTTTATAAGTTCTGAATCATTTGAAAATGTATACGTATTTTAGTTTCTTTGATTTTGTCATCATTCATATATTTGATTATCTCTGCTTTCTTTATCGGGCCCCTGTATCAACAGGCACTCTACATTTTCCTTTTTTATGCGAAACTCTATACTTGGTAGTAATTTCAATTCTTTATAGTTTATGTTAAATATTGGTATTCTCAATACATCTATTCATCTAGGGGGAAAATCATATTTAGAAACCTTAAACTCAACATGCAAAATTCAACATATTGAATGGAAAATATTCCTAACAATTACTCCACTTTAATACCGATAAATTCAGATTTTAGTGCATTTCACTAATGTTTCAAGAATTTTTGATCTTTTTGTGAAACTTTGTGATGCTTTGTGAAACTTTAGCACATATCTTCAATAAGTAACATTTTTTTCGCTTCTGGTAAGGAAACTCTGCATATGCGTTCATGTTGTGACTTTTGTTGGGACGTCTGCAGAAAACGCATTTGAATTTGTGTAAATGTTTTCATGATCTATTCGAATACATATTAAGTTATTATTAGATCCTAAAAAATCGCAAGACCTCTCAGTAAATAAAACATAGAGATCAGTTTTGCATGTTTCAATGTGTGGCTACGCGTCTTTTTCGAAAATGAATGTCCGCGAAAGTGTTGAAGAAAGAAAACAATAATTGTTTTCACAAATTAGTTTTACAATTTCAATTTTCTTTGAAAATATAAAACGGAATAATTTTTTGTTAAATGCATAATTCTACTTTTAAAGTGTTTATCTTAGTGTATAATGTCATATATCAAATATCTTTGAGTTGTTTTGTGTCTGGAAATGTTAAGCCCTGTTAGCCAAACTAATTTAGCTAAAATCTTTTCTTAAAAAATATTATTTATTGCTATTTAATCTACTTTTTTTAACTTTCTTTTGGTTTACACATAGTTATCTTTTTAATCGAAATTTTATTAAGTGATTTTGACGTAACATACATAATTTAAAAACAGATAATGATAAAAATCCAATGAAAATCAGAACAACTTTTGTGAAATAAAATTAACTGTAAACACTTCTCCACTGTATCAAAAATTGTATTATTCCTATTATTAACATCATTGTGGTGCCGGCAGCCGGACCGAGTGGCGACAGCCAACACTGTTTAGATGTGCCGGGACTTGGCGCCCGGGAAGATCGCCGTGACGGTTTGACGGCATTCGTGTGGCGATCGGGTCCGGTGACGATCGGTCGACGCGTCATCGGATGTCGTACCAGCCACCAACTCGTGGTAGTTCTGTGTGGCCTCTCGATCCTAACTTGGCGCTGTATTAATTTGACATTCAGAAATTTTTTAAATCAACATTGAAATTGAAATTGTGTCATAATACGTATTTATTTTGATTTGTTTAAATAAAAATTAGTTTTTGAATATTGGTGGCTTTGCCAAAACACCATAATCATTGTTAATAATAGTGATAATAATAATGATTGAAATAATAATAATATTTTTATTTTCTAACTTTTTTTAGAAGAATATTTACATATAAAACTGTAACCAATTACTTCCTTTACATTTTCTCAAGAAACATTGAATTAAATTTATATTTCTTAATACAAAATTAAATTACCGCAGACAGAAATGTTCATTCTAGATAATTAATCAAAAAATATTTTTATTTTCATTTTTAAATATTATTAATGTAAAATTCTACTTAAGCGGTACAAAATTTTATATATTTTGTACAAGAAAATAATGATAACAAAAAATTGAATTAATAAAAAACAAATTCTGGTCAGTTTTAATATTTCTGTGAATTCTATAGAATATTTTAAAAATAGTTACTCATCTGTCATTTGTTAAATCTCGTCACAAAATCATTAACTAAACATCATTTAATATGGCAATGTCATATTTTCATTAATTTTCAATATATTATCAGTGATTATAATTTGTCATTATGTTTCAATTTTATCACACAAAGATACCTAAAAACATTTTTCTTATTCCTGTTTAAACGTTTTTTATGATTTTATTAAAAAACTTTTGTGTAAAAAGTATAGGAAGAAGTAGTGAGAGTACATACTATATTGAAGTGTTTCTATATTATTGTTTCTGTTAAAACTTTGATTTTTTTTAATAGAAATGTTTAAAAAACTGCTGGAAATTTTGCATCAACCCATTAGTTTCTTCGATTTTTCTATATTTAACATTGTAAGTATTTTCCGACATTGAGAATAAATAAACAATTAAGAACAAATTAGCAACAATCTTTATTAATTAAAAACTACGACATTTTATATTATTTAAACAACTGTGTTTTAAGGACTTTTTAGTATAAAAATATTCAAATTCAATTATAAATAAAGAGTATAAATTAGTTATTAATTGAGTTATAATTAATTAATTTTTCATTTCTCTTTTTTAAAAGGCTTTGCCTATTCTATATTACTCTGGATCATCCGCCCTGTTTTATTATTCATTTAGATGTAATGATCATGAGATTTCTAGTTATTTCGTACTGTCCTTCATAAATATATATCCCCTTCATTCTGTTATTTATCTTTACTAAGACGAAATAGCCAATCTCGAAAACGTGCCTCACCTTTATTTTGTCTGTTTTTCTGCTTCCCCTCTTTTATGATTTTCTTGTTAGCTGACTCATATGATAGAAAAACATCTAGTGTTATGCGTTTTCCAAATATGGCATCTGTTGGGCATCTTCTTATATATTTTGATTCATTCATTCAAATCTACCCAATTTTTGCTTTCTCTATTCTTTATCACTGCATTTATTAGATCACAAATAGTTCTAAATTGCTGCTCTATGTTACTATTGGCGCTATGGTGATATAGACTGTAAAACTGTTTTCTAATCAACACCGATTTGACAAATTCCCTGAAGCTTTGATACTGGAAAGCTCTATCTCTATCCACATGAATGCAAATAGTAGTCGCTTTCATGTTTTGACAAGGTTTTAGAACCATACCCTCATAATTTGTAATTCAACTTTTGTGGAACCGTGTGAATTATTGTAGCTTTATCTTGCTTATTCACTGTCGTTAAACTGATGTATCTACTAAACTTATATATTATACCGAGAATATGTCTCTTTTCATTTATTGTTGATAATGGTCCACATAAGTCCATTTAAATATCCTCCTATTGATGTTTAGAAAACAGATCGACTGATTTCTTCTTTCGTGGCTCTGGTATGCATGTTTTAGGTCTGACTATTTGGAGAACTATACACTGTCACTTCACCTGCTTCGAGAAATCTTAGATATTGTGCTCGTCTTTCATAAAAGAATAAGTCTTGTTTACTCCAAAATTGCACAATAATTAATGGAAGAATTTAATACCAGCTTCTCTGGTAGGTTTATAGATCAAAATCTTATTACTAATCGTTCAGACACATACATTGGAATACTTAAATCTTTTCTCTCAATTTGTTCTTATTTTCGTTATTATTATTTTTACTTTTTCACTCTGTTGCCACTGATTCTTTGAAATCTCTTTATCTATTGCCAACATTCATGTCCTTGTGTGTTTGTTTTGCTTCTTCATGCTACATGAGACATTGGGCTTATATTCTTCAATCTTAGTGAGATAAAGCCTCCTCATTCTGGTATAAAATTCCTTTAATGTATTCCATCGGATAGGATAGCGGGCGCAACGCGGACGCGGCACTCTGGTATGTTGGGTAGTTGCCTGGTCACGTGGAGAAACAAAATTGAAATGATATCGCATCCAGGTTGGGAATGAGCTCAGTCAAAATTAGAGGTGGGCACGTTTAGCGTTTAAACGACCGTTTAAACGTTTTCAATTTTTAGGACGTTTAAACGTTTAGCGATTTATAAACGACCGTGTAGTTCTTATGTTCGTATTTCAAAATTCACGATATGGGTTATACTTTTTTGAAACTTTTATCATGCTAGCTAAGGGCTATTCATTTGTAAAGAACACATTGTTCCAATCTATTGAGCTTTTTCATGGGACTATAAATACAAAATATGAAAAGTGACATTAATATCATATTTGAGAATTGCATCAAAATTTTCGGTAAATTTTTTTGTTAGGCGTAAAATTATTTAAATTATAATTGTTGATTTTCTAAATTTTTTTCGAGTAAAAAAGTTTTAAAAACAAGATGTATTGAAGAAAAGGTATTGGCTTTTGATGAAGCACAAAATTTAAATTTTTTCATTGGAATAATTAGCTAAACAGTTATTATGATTGGTTTTATGTATATAAAAATATGTATGTAGTGTTTTGACATTAAAAAATTTTTTAAATTGAAAATTCTACTTTAATAAAATAAATTCATTTGAATGAAATAAGTAAAAAAGTATTTGCAGTTATAATTGTACATTTGCTACGATTTTGAAACGATAAAATAATTGGTTTTATTGTTTACATTAATTTTTAAAAACTAAAAAGTTAATTCTTCTTATCACAAATAAATACAAGAAAATAGACTTTAAAATTCAAATTTATTAATATTTTCAAAAAATGATAACTTCAAAAAACACCATTGATAAAGGTTCCATTTGTCGATTTTAAATCGATTAAATACGGTTTAACGGTGTCTCCAATATTTCTGAACTGGATAACAGCGGGTTGTTTGCTGATACTCGGATGATCCATCAGAAATTTACAAACTTCTCTTTGTTTGTTATTTAAATATCCCCTATGTCGATGCAAATGTATCGTCAGCAAAGATTGATAAACTTCGAAAGAAAAAAAGCATCCATTTTTGTGTAGCAACATCGGTTTCTTCTGGTAGATTATTTTCACACCTTTGTACATGTTAGTTTCTTTTTCCAAAAGACAAGTGAGTCGAAAATTAACGAATTCTTTTTTAAAAGAGATCTTTATGTTTGTTGTACTTTGTTTCATGATGATCCAGTGAATATTCATGTGTATTTTGCGAATTAGCTTTCGACTTTCTGTCTTTATAATACATTTGTTTAAATAATATTCAATATTTTTTAAAAAAATTTTAAAAATGGCAGAAGCATCTGAAATGGTTTTTTTATTTTTAATTGTCTATTTGAAATTGATAATGATCCTTTACTTATTCAACTTAGTCAAAAACGGGAATGAATCGCTTAGGCATCTGTATTCATTATTGAATACAATTCAAAGAAGATATAAGATATCCTCAATAAAGATATCGGGATGATCATGATTTCAACAACATCAGTATCTCCTAGACGGTCGATCGCGTCGTTTAATAAAAAAAAATTTACTTCCAATAAAATTATATTGTGAATTTCGACTTTTTGATGATTAAATACTTTGTTTCTTTTTTAAATAATAATTTTTTATAATTGTTTGATTATTCATTTATTTTCCAAGAAACAGAAATTTTCTTTAGTAAATTAGAAGAAAATCTTTGTTCGATTTCATTTATTAAACAGTTAATTTTAATAACTGTATTACTGTTATTAAAAAGTAAAAGCCATCAAGTTACGTAATGGCTTTTCAATATCGCAAAAAACGAAATAGAACCGGTTGCATTAGTAAAACTTGGAAATTTATGGAAGAAGAATTTGACAATAAAAATAAAAAGACTGGATGAGTCAAGTTGGTGTTTTTATTATAAACATTGCTAATATTTGAATTTTTCTTATCCAACAGATGCTGCATTTGTCATGCTTTTTTACAGATCAAGGGCAGTACCACTGGTCCGATGATTAATCCTTTGAAATCAAAACATCCTTTTCAATTTAATGATGTTAAGAAGAGTAATGAGAAGATTCCATCTTTTTTTCGATCCATTAATTCATCCCAGCGACCTCCAACATCGGAAGAATTAGATCTTGCTCTCATTGAAATGGTAGTTGATGATCTTCCGTTGAAGGTGGTTGAACAAACTGGTTTTCGGCAATTCGTGAAGCTCACAGTGCCTCTTTATTCCCTCCCTTCTCGAAAAACTCTTAAACTTCGTATTTCTTTGCATTACTCTTCTTTATTCAATCAGTTCTGTAAGCGACTTCAAAATGTGGACACTTATTTCAATTTCACGACCGACATCTGGTCTTCCAGACGTAATCATTCATTTATTTGTGTCACCATCACATTTATCGATGATGGCACTCTTCACAGTTACTGCGCATCGACCAACCAAATCAAGGGTTCCCATACGTCAGAAGCCATTTCAAAAGAACTACGTAACACATTCATTCGGCTTGGAATTGAAAACCGTGTCTTCCACGGTACAACTGATAATGCCACCAATATGCGCAAAGCTCTAAAATTGCTAAATGTTCTACAAAGTGGCTGTGCAGCTCATCTTTTGCACTTGTCTGTTATAAACGTATGTGGACTTTGGATCAAAAATGATTGGCAAATTGACGATGATTTGGATAATATTTCAGTAAGCGATGACTCAGATGATACAAGATGCTGCAAGAAACAGTAGTCACATGAACGTGGTCNNNNATTCAATGAAATCCCAACTGTTTATATATTATGGATTACCCTTGGAAGACACTTCGACAAATATCATTGAATGGTGGGAAGCTCGAAAAGAAACTTTGCCAACATTGTTTAATATTTCCTGATTTATCCATTCCATTCCAGCCACGAGTGTTTCTTCCGAATCGGCATTCAGTTCAGCAGGAAATTTGTTAAGTAAAAGTCGTTCCAATCTTGATCCATCCCTAGTAAATAAACTTGTATTTTTAAAATCTATCCGTGAATATTTGTAATAGATTTAAATAAAAAAATTATATATATATATCTTGCTTAATTAATTTTAGAGTTTTTATTAATTCTGTTCTGCATATTTCTTATATTTTAGCAATGATATGACAAAAATATTTGTATTGTTGATGTTGTATTTAAATGTTAAATTGAGTGTAGATTTGGGATTATGTCAAATTATTATTATCAGAAATAATTTATATTGTAAACGTCTCGTGAACTTTTTTTTATTATATCAAAGACATAAATATTACTTGTTTCAATGTTAATTTGAGTGTTGATTTTGTTAGGGTCCTAATTATACATATACATATATATATATATATATATATATATACATAATGTTATTGTATTATTATTATTTTATTATTTTCATTAATATTATTAGTGTGATTATTATATAAATATTATTTTTATTATTACTATTGTTAATAACATAATTTATTTATTAGATATATACATATAAATAATGTTAAATTAAAATATTTAAAAAGTAATAAAAATTATTATAGTTATAATTATTATTTGATTATTCACACTAAAATTATGATGATGATTATTATTATTCCATTTGGTGAGTTTTACCTCCTTCGACATGGACCCATTCATTATGGGGGTGCTCTTGTTTTTGTTGGAAAAACCCGTCACACGTAATTATAATATATACAATTTGTTATTGTATTATTATTAACTTATTATTATATTATTAAAAATTTATTATTATTATTAAATTCGTTATTATTTTCTTATTATTTATTAATATTATTAGTGTGATTATTATCTAA
>MQRK01185697.1:49003-80522 GCA_001938485.1 Girardia tigrina | reverse complement strand
TCATTCGTAACAGTAGCTTCTGCCATGTCTACCAGCAAAAATAAAATTATGTAATTATAACACACAAAAAGATATGGTGTCTATATTACGTGTTCTCAAATAGCTGCCGCACCCTGTATTTAAACCTTGATTTGCAATTTCAAAACTGGACGACAAATTCCAAACTCTGTGAACAAGCCCTTTTATCATACCCTCTCTGTATTTTTCCTCACAAAAACTCTGTGGTGTTGTGTAAAGACCTGTATCTGTTGCCTTTCTGAATAATTCAGTTTTATAGCCTACATTAATCCTAGTGACAAGAATGTCCAGAAAGGGAAGTTTATTATCTACATCCAATTCTGTGGTAAATTTAATATTCGGATGAAGACCATTCATGAATGTTAGGAATGGTTCTATGAGGGATTGATTTCTGAAAACCAAAAAGACATCATCCACATATCTCTTGTACAACACAGGTTTTTCACCAGGGTATGCATTCATTTTATCCTTAAGTGACTTCATAAATATTGATGCCAAAGTTGCTGCTAATGGGGAACCCATTGCAACACCGTCTTCTTGAATGTACATTAATAGAAAATAATTCATCATTAAAAAGAAAAGGTACATTTTTGGTACAAAATTTAAGAAGTTCTTTCGGTGCCTGTTTGTTCATTATTTTATTCACAGAGCTAGAGATGTCATCCCACATCTTTTCACACAATTCAATGGTTTCACCGATAGGTACGTTTGTGATTAAACTGGAAACATCAAATGAGACCATACACTCAGAATCACATTTCGGTACCTGATTCAAAATGAAATCTTTGAAATCAAAGCTATCCCTAATCTGAAAATCATTTGAAATTAAAGGACTCAATAGTGAATCAAGAACCTTCGCGACTCTGTACTGAACCGTGTCAATCATTGATAAAACAGGGCGGAGTGGATGACCAGCTTTGTGTATTTTAGTTAGACCATACAGTTTAGCTGGTTGTGAACCCTGGCATGTCAACAATTTTTCAAATTTCTGATCGATGCTTTTATTCTTAAGAAGACGCTTTAATATATCCTTTAATTCGGTTTAATTCTTCATCGGTAACGATTTACGATTTTCTTTTAAACTTAATTTACTGAATTTATCTGTTCCTAATATGTCATTCATTTTACTTATGTAATCTGATTTGTTAAGTATGACAAGGCCGTTATCAAATTTTGTAATAATTATGTCCTTCTTTTTTCTTAAATCCTTTAATGTTTTTTCTTCATTATTTTTCATTTTCTTATTGTTATTAATGTAAATATTTGTAGCCTTTTTCAATTCAAATTGTTTGTCTTTTAATACATAACCTATGATATCTTGAATCTGTGATTGTTTTTCTGTCTTGTCAATGTTTGATTCTGAAGAGTCCAGAGCATTTTTGCTTTGCTTTTTATCCTTTTGATCTTTTTGAATAATTTTAATTTTGCCATTGCCATTGCCAATTATACTTTTTTCATATTGTTGATAAATATATTCGATTTTAGATTTTAATTTCCATGTATTTAACGAAGATCTTATTCCACGATATATATATTGAAAAATAATTTTGTGAAAGTTCTTTAATAAATCGATTATTGTATGTTTCGGAAATTTTACAACATTAAAATAGTAACTAACAAATAAAATTGCTGATGAAGAATTTTCGAAACATGATAAAATTTAAAAAAAAGCTTTACCAAAATTAATTTTCAAAAATATTAAATTGGCGTTCACGAGACTCAATAATATATAATATTTCAATCAGTAATTTAATTTCAGTTTCATTTTTAATAAACATTGTTGCAACAGCTCGCGTCTCTTTAACTTTAGTGAAGTAAAATACAATAGAAACAATAAAGTAACTTTATCTATATTTAAGAAGCTGTTATTAATATCATAAAATTTATGTTAATACTATTATTATTTATTATTTTTATCATTATTTTACTTTAAATTAATTACTTTTAAAGTAATTATTTTCTCTTGATCACCCGTTGGCTTCAGACTAAATTAACATTTGTTTCGCATTTTATACATAAAACTATTGATTATAAAACCGATAATGTCATCAAGCTCTATTTGGAAATGTTTAACAGAGAATTTACCTGCGAGTCTTAAATTTTTGGATTCATTAATCTTACCAAGAAAGAAATTAAGAACAAATGATTTTCAAATTCTGTGTAATCGATTTTAAATTATTGGAAGAGTGACTTGTGATGCCTTGAGAATGATATCACTAGATTCAGATGAAGCCTATATTAATTTACCATTTAGAAATTTTGTGTGATTAAATTTCTAAACCATCACTATTCGTGATTCGGAAGACAAAACGATGAGCCTGGATGTCATTTAAAAGATATTTGAAAATCCGTAAACTTATTGTAAAAAATTAAGATAGGCATTAGAAAGGCAATGTTGCCCTACTTAGACAAATATCGTAGCAATTAACATTTAAAAACTTTTTGAAATTAAAAATTTTATTTATGTTCATTGTATGTACATTGTGTTCTTAATGTTTTTGTTTGTATACTGTTTTGTTGGATTTTAATTTTTTTTATTAAAATTAAATACATTATATTCTTATAAGACTAAAATACCACATCCTCCTTTTGTAGGACAAATAGTGTCTCTATAAATGACTTTTTCAAGGAACGTTTTTTAAAGTATTAAGCATGGTTTTCCTGTACTCAATTTGTGTAAATAAATTTATAATTGATTTCTATTATCATGTATATAAATGGATATTAAAAAATTCCATTAAAATTATTCAGAAACCATTTTTTGGGACAATGTTGTCTTCAATCAATCTTTATTTTTTATACTCTTTTAATTTTTTTTTTACCATTTTAGTTGCAAGATTGAAGTAATTTTCTAAAGATCAAAACTTTTAGTAGAGTTTACGCTATTTTCATTATCCGAAATTTCAGAAGTTATTTTAATCGCAAAACTTTATTAATGACAATATAGGATTTTTCGGGTTATTTTATAATTTTTGCATGCATTTTAATAACAAAAAATGAAAAAAAGTTTACTTATAATTAATTGTGTTCCAAATTATCTGATGATGTAAAAGAAAATCTGTTGAAATTTGTTGATCACTTTAAAAGAAATGAAAACCTGGATTCAATTGACCTATGACATAAACGTATCAATAAGCACAGTAGATAGATCTTTAAGAGAGTTTAACTACACTTTAAAAGATGTTACGTTAGTGCCTGAACGAAGTGCATCGGGTAAAAACATCCGAACGACGATTAATATTCAATGTTTGAAATTTAAAACATAAAAAACAGCCATAAATTTATTTTCATTTAAAATTGTGCACTCGATTTTCCCACTTTTAGTTTACTTAAACAAAAATCAAAAAATTGAAAGTTTTTTTTCAATTTTTCAATTTATTTAATGTTAATTTTTCTGAGTACTACAGTCACTAAAGTATTTGGCCCCTTTTTCCCCATTTCTTAACCCTATTGAGAACATATTTTCTGTATTGAAGAATAACGTTATTAGAGGTTGTGCTCGAAATGAAGCAGAACTTCGAAGATTAATAGTTGATAAGTTCAATGATAAATCAACCGAAAATTGCGGTGCATTCTATCGAAAGATGCTTGGATATCTTCAAAGGGCTGAAATTGGACAAGTAATAAACGATTAAGTTTATATGTAATGTTTATATGTAAACAATAAATTTAAAAATGTAGTTACTTCGTTTTACACAATGTTTTTGTATTTATATATTTTATGAATAATACATTTTTGTGTTTAAATTTGTTATTAAATTGCTTGCAAAAATTATGAAATCACCTGCAAAAATTACGAAATAGCCCGAAAAACCCTATAATACAAATATATAAACAAATTTCCAGATAATTTAATCATTTCGCCAAAGTCCAATTAAATTTTTCTTCAAATTTAATTAGTAAAATTTTACTTATAATTATAAAATTTATTTTTTAAATTATTATTAAAAATTTTTTATAAAATTTTATCATAAAACTAATAAATTTAAATTTACCACAAGCATTTTACTTTAAAAAATTTTTTCTTAAAAATATTATAAATTTTAATTCGTTTATTATTTATTTGAAAATTCTTATTTCAAAACTTTTATTAAGATATATAAATTTTTATGACTGTAAACATTTTTATTTTTGTACAAATATTTAATTTTTGTTGGTTATCCTTTATTGATTATTTTTAATTTTAAAACTTTTTGTATTTATTTAATTTTTCAAAACTTTTAAATTTAAAAAAATTAATAAATTAATTTGGCGAAGTGCAAATTTAAACTAACTAAAGATACTTTAATTAGATGACTAAATTATCAGATAAATATTTTTCTTGCAATATTTGAGGAAATAGTTTGAGAAATAAAAATAGATTGTATTTTAGTGTTGTTCTTTGATAAAATTTTCTTTCAAAATAGAAAAAAAATAGTGTGAATCGCAATCTTTCTGCGGAATTGAAAAAATGTTTTATTTTATTGTGAAGAAACTTGCAGCTTTCTAGTTTTCAACTAGTCTCGTTTTTGATAATTAATTATTCTTAATTGCATATTTATTAATCATAGTAAAACAATATTGAAATCAATAAATTTTAAAATTTTATAATTTTTTAAATATATTTTGATCAGGAGGAATACAATTAAGCTCCTTGTTTATTCTTTTTTCTTTCTTCTCTCTTTAGATACATCAAATTCTTTCTTTTGATAGAGGAAAAAACTTAAAATAAAAAAACTTTAAAACCAAAAACGTAACTACAGTAAATAAATAAATGATTATTAAGATACATCCACATACCCCAGAATAAAAAATATAACAGAACCAAATATTTCAAGTGCCTAAAGCTATTTATTAACTTTATCACAATTAGCTTGAACACATTTATTAACAACACAAACAGACTCATTTTCAGTATCACATTCTGCGGGAAGCATCGTTCTACATTAATATGTTTTGTATCTATATTCAAATCTTTGATTAATGAATGAGATTGTAATAATATTAACTTTAAATTTTGTAGCTCTAGAATATGTCAACAGCGATACAACAGATATAAAATATATTAAAAAAACACGCGTTTCAAAATAACACAAAATATCGCTATTACTGAAACAAAGTTTTAATCATCAATATACATCTCCACCAGATGCTGAACAATCTAAATCAACATGTGACATAATCACAGAATCTCCTCGGAGGTTGGCTCTCACGTACGATCGATTCCGTTTTATCTTGTTGTGAAGAATCGCTCATCAGCAGCATGGCGCAACGAGTCAACATTCATTTTGGTTACTAAGAATTTGAATGGACTTATTATCTCTTTGATAACTCCTACCCATTTTTCATCACATCACTGGGTCTGATGTGGTTTCACCCATAATTTATCTCCCTCTTTGAACTTGGCTAAAAATTTATCTTCGCCAATATGATCGGTTGAGTTAACGACCAACTTAAACCGAGGTTTATACCTGTAAAAAATTTCGGCTGGGAGCCTATCGTTTTTTTCCTCGAGTATTATTCATCCAATACACAGCTTCTTGGATTCCATTCCCTGCTCTTGCGGCCAACGCCTTGAAGGTTCGATGACTTCTTTCGATTATTCCATTACCATTCGGTCTATTAACAGCACGGTACATGACATTTATGTTCCACGCCTTCATCTCCAATTAAAAGGGTTCAGAATGGAAAGTCGAATAATTGTCCACTAACAACTCGTTAGGCACTCCACATTCATAGAAAATGTTTCTCAAGTTCTTAATGACTTCAGAAGTTCCTCGTCACTAATTTTTCTCCATATTGCAAACCTTGATGATCCACAATCAATAATTGTAAGGTATTTGGACTCTTCAAATTTTGAAACATCGATGGCAATTCTTCAGCAAATTTCGTCGACTTCAAAATTCCCTTTTTCCCATCGGACCGGTGCCGGATCAATGGATTGACAATGATTCCACTGAATGATAATTTGCTGAATATCTGTTTCACTGACCTTAATGTTGAACTCCTTCGCCAGATAAATCTATCGCTGTAGTCCCATATACGTTCCGTTGTGAATTTCCTTAATTTTTTCGATGTCTGATTTTAGTAGAGCTGCTGCAACATTATCGGTTACTTCAAGGCGGTTTATCGGAAACCTTTTCTAGGAATTCTCGTGAGAATATCTGCATCATTCATCTCGGACCTGGTGTAAACAACACGCAATTTTATATTATATTCACTCATGAAGTCCTTTAGCAGGTTTAATCTTCTACGGATTAACAACTCGGAATCAGCCTTAATCTTGTTTCTTTGAGTGTTATCAATTAAATTCGATATCCACCCACATACTACTTGACTATCGAATCTCAGCTCAAAATTGGAAAAACCCAAGCAATCGCTTGATTTAATCCTTTAAGGCCGCTTCTAGCTCTGCTAATTTAATATGCCTACAGTCATTAATTTTTCGGAGTCATGAAGCGTCCTCAATTCTTTGACCATCAACATCTAAACAGACTCCTAATGCGAATGAACTGGCATCACACAAGACGGTGGCTCTATTTTTATTCTTCACTGACCAAATTCCTTTCGCGCAATCATTTACCTTCATCCTTTCCACTATGTCCCCGATCGCTTTCTTCAACTCGTCATTTATCTGACTGTCCCTGTCTCCAGTAGATTGCCGTTTAAGATACGAAGTTACCATTCTTAACCAACCACAGACGGGGTTGATACCAATTACTTGACCACAAAAAGAATACAGATCTCGTCTTGTTTTGATGTCTTCGTGATTTCAATTTAATCTATTCGCCAATCTCCAACAAAACAAGCCGCGATCGTCTCGGTACGCTTCTAGACCTAAAACTCTCACTGATTTTTCTAGCTGAAATTTTTCAGGATCTTTCAAAACTAATCCAAATTTCAGTAAATGCTCCATCACGCTCTCTACTGATACTTTACTTTCATCCACGAATATATCATCAATTTACACGTCAGTGGCTTTATTAATATCAGGATCCATGGTCAAGACTTTCTCCACTATTTTCTTCATAACCGTTGGTCCACGTTTAAACCAAAACCCATTCTGGTTAACGCATATCTCTTATGTTTATACAACACCGTTTGATACTGCAACATTTCTTCTTCAACGAACACTTGCATATATGCGTCCTTCAAATCCAACATCGCACAATTGTCGGAATTTTTTTCATCTTCCGGAACTTCTCACCACAGGCCTCACTATTTCCACTATATACATCTACGTACTTATTGATATTCCTAAAATTGAAAACATATCGAACTTTATCTTTATTTGTTTACACTACCGGAAAGATGGAAATAGTACACTAAGGGGGCCCAAATTTACATTCATCATACAAAATTAAAATCCCTTTTCGATCAACTGTTCCATAACTTCTTCGAATTTGACCTTTGATGATGTACTGACATTGCATTAATCACAGCGATAATCAAATTTAGGTTCTTCTCCTATCGACCATTTCCAAAACTTGTCATATGACACCTCAAAATTCTTCTCTGTTATTTTTATACAGTCGACTTGTTTTGAATCGAAGACATCCACAACGGTGCAATTCACTTTCTCACAGCCGAAAACGGCCTCTTTATCAATCTTCACACCTCCAAACTTCTGAATTACATCAAGACTGATAATAGCTTTATAATCCGATAACATTTTATTAACAATCAAAACTGCCGTGGAAAATTTTTCATCACCAATAATAACCTCTAGCTCGGCTTCCAGAGCTCCAACTCTACTACCATCCATCATAGTTATTTTCCTATCAAATTTCGATGGCTTTCCGACGACAATAGTTCTGAATGCACCGGAATCGATCAAAGCTTCAACTTTATGCCCATTAATGATAAGAGACCTAGTAATTATTCTTAATCCAGGAGTATATCCGGCCTCTACTGCGAGGTACTCTCATCTCCGTTTCCCGTATGATAATTCTTAGACGAATGACCATAACCCTTGCAAGCTTTGCATCTTAAACCATTTCTACACTCGTTTGCAAAATGAACTCGCGACAAAACATCTAAAACACGTTACGTTAAACCTTTTTACGGTCGTGGAGAACTTTAATGGCGATTCTCTTCAGCCGTTCTAAAATCACCGTCATTGGACTCTTGTGGCTTTTTATAGACTTTAATGTTGCCATTGTTAAACCCACCACGTCCTCTTGTGATATTAGTTCGATTGCGGTCTAATAGCCGCTCGAATGAGTCAAACTCGTCTATATCAAACGCCTTAATTAAAATACTCATTACTTGATCGTAGTCTATTTGTTTTTCATATATTTTAAAAACAGATCCTTCCAGGAAAAGGCAAAATTTTTTCCAACTGCTTTGAATCTCGAATTCCGTGAGAATTGACTATAATCTCGAATTTTGCTTTCCATTCATTGATTGGAATCGAATTTCCGTCAAATTTTGGAATCACCGCTAACAGCGTTATAGCGTCCATTTAGCCCTGAAAGCTTGTAGCACTAGAATAATTCAACAACGATACAACAGCTGTAAAGATGACTAATTATAAACAATCTATATTATATTAAATACATATTGATATTTGTATTTAAAAAGGATTCACAATATTTTTATTAATTCTCCTGAATTGTTGTTTAAATAATATTGTATAATTGTGGATATAAATAAATCTTTGAAAATGACTTGTGTGCCTCCTTACATAGCGACCACGCCTTACAACATTTTGTCTCCAAAAAATTTATGACGGATACATTGATTTGGAAATATTTATTATCGAGTGCCAGAGGTTTTTCGAAGTATCTCATGTAAACGAAACGATACAAGCTCTCGTTGTGAAAGCTTTTATCAACAAGAATATCTTATCAACATACGAAGCAACGGACGAGAAAATACGAATTTTGCGGAGCGTCTTTGAAAGGCATTCAAGAAGCCATTGTCATTAATCCATGAACTTCAGGATATTATCAATTATAGAAAAGGATCAGATTGGGTAAATTCATATTATAATAAAGTTGAAAAAATGGTGGACAAAATTTTAAGCCACAAATTAAATAAAACTGAGTTAATGACATACTTTTTGACACATTATATCGAAAAAATTAAAATGGTAATCGAAAAAATGGATATGGTCCAATCGGAAGTCCAAGCTTCAGAAGTAGCCAATATTTACCAGAAAAAATACGTACGAAAAAGTGCTGAAGGAGAAAACTGATTTTCAACAGCAAAAACCAAGGAAAATGCAATTCGGCAGAGAATTCAGAAAAACAATGACAGGACCACCGAAACAATCCAACTTAATAACAGAAAATCACAATATCACGTGTTATGTGTGCATAGGCTCGGGACATATAAGAAGAGATTGCCCATACTTAAAATGTCCAACATGTGGAGCAAACGGCCATCTTCAGTATCAATGTAACAGAAAAGAAGACGGTAGGAGGTCAGATAATCGTTATCGATTTAACCAACGGGATTCATCTCCTAAAGTGACTATTGCGGGAATTGATGAAACGGGTGGAACTCGACGATCGAGAGTTGAATCGGAGAATCAGTTAAACTTCGAGGCTCTGTCACATCAGGAGGTGATGGGAGCCATCAACTAAATGGTAAGAATATTATGAATCATTATATAAGTAATAGTATTAAATGTAATTGTACTTATAATAGTAGTAAAAATATTAATGAAAGTTATGATATTGATAATATTTATAAGAATAATAAAAGTGTTAAGGAATACAATGTTAATAGTATGACCCCAAATGATAAAAATAAAAATTACTTGAATCAGGGTAGTAAATGGATAAATGAGAAGGGAAATGAAAGGAAAATGAGAGAGCTTTTAAGGAATTCAAAAATGAAGTTAAATTATGGTATATTTAATGGGAAGCCGAGTATGAAAGCAAATATTTATGACTGGGAAATAAATTGTTTATTCGACACCGGAGCTCGAATAAATGTACTAGATTAGAAAATATATTCAAAAAACACGCGTTTCAAAATGACACACAAAAATCGCGAATATTAAAACAAAGTTTTAATCATCAATATACAAATTTCCCATAATAATATTGGATGAAAATGCATTAAGTAAATTTTAAAATAAACTTTAGTTTTTAAATTCAATAAGTTAAATCTTTTACTAAAAGTATTATTAAAATTAAAATTATAAGACTTTAAATAATTATTATTTAAACTCATTAGTTTTAAATAATTAATCAATAACATCAATACAATCTAAATAGGGTAATCACCAATCCAAACGACATGCAAACATCAAACTAACAACATTCGGAATTTTCCCTCACACTATTACAATAAGACTGGAGTTCAGCGGCTAGTTCGTACGTTGTTTGGGTCTGATTCGCTTCAATGGAATGGTGTACTGCTCTTTCATCACAGGTTTTTGGTCGTCCGGAACGCTTTCTGTCTTTACGATACGTATTGCGGAAGCAGAATTTCACATACAATCAGAAACATGTTTCTTCAGTTGTGGAATCTCGGCCGTGGCCAGCGCAAATGTTTTTAGACGCTGACGTTGCTGTAAGACCAAGTTTGAATTTATGGAAAATCAAGTTGCGGATTTCTTCATGTTTTTTCACATTTTAACTTGTTCCTAAAAACAATAAAGTTTTACAGAAAAGACTATATATTATGCGTATTATACATTAAAATGCTCCTAGAATATATAATATATAAAATCCATATAAGTAAAATTAAATTGTAAAATTTATATAGAGTTTTTTTAAATAACTGACAAAACTTTCGTTCCAACCTAATAAAATAATTGAATCTAATAAGTACTAAATTAGATCAACGAAATCAAATTCATCAAATCAAAAAGTATATTTTTCTTCGAATTTTGAACGGAAGACTTAAAAGAAAAGTTTGTTTTCAAAATAATTTTTTTAATGATATTCACAAGAAATATTGTTACCATATTTTCTTTCATTACAGAAGACAGCTGTATTGCACCTGTTGCTCACTTGTGCCAATTGAAAGAATGGAAGTGCAAACAATACTTGCATTTATTTATATGGCTAAATTTTCAGATTGATATTTTTCTTGCGATATTCATCAAACAATCATCAGAAAATATAATAAAAATGATAAATTAAATTAATTCTTTCTTTTTTAAATGTGATGAAAACATTTCAATATATAAAGAGAAATACTAAGATTGGGGTTCAATATTATATTAGGTTGACCAAGAAGTTTGAATAAATCATAAAAAATATTTTTTGTAATAAAATATTATTTACACAATAAAAACTATCCATTAAAGTAAAAGCCTTCATTGTTCATAACCATTAGCCATCGATTTACTAACTTACGGATCTGCTCGAAGTATCATTATTGTTTCTTCTAAGAACATGTAGTATGCATCATCAACTTCCACAATTTACTGAAATTTACACAGTTTCCTGAAATGCTGTATTGAACGAGAGACCATAATCAGATGGGACTTATATTTATAATAATAATCAGAAAAAGGGATATTGTGAATGTGACAGAACCTCGATTTCATCTATTTTTTAGAATTAGTTTTTGGTCTACATGGTTGTGTCTGGCTTAGCATTGTCCTGCAGCATCAAGACACTCTTTCGGTTGATAGCAGTGTGACACTTAGACGTCAACTACTTACAAACACGTTCCAGTTGATGGCAATACAGTTTATAGGTGACGGCGCGACCATTCATAACCAAATCGAAATGTACAATTCCTTCAAAATTCCACCAGACACAAATCTTCTTCGCGAATCGATTGTGCTTCGTAACTGGTGGCGTTAATTGACAATTCTGAACCAAAGCCTGTTCTGATTGAGTTTGACGAGGTGCATTCAATTTTCATTTGATTTGACCATCCTTTTTCCAAAAACGATCTAGATTAAACTTTAAATTATTTTAACCTTTTACACTTCATAAGCAGAGAAGGTTGCGAAGGAAATATGAGTAAATTATTATGTGTAGGTTTTATGCATATATTTCTATATGTATTCATTCACAATGTAAATTTATGTATATTTCCAAAATATTTCCAAATTCATTTTAATTAAAGTACTAAGAAAAATGTCAAATGAAAAAGGTTACATAAATACGTAATTAAAATTAAATTTAATTTAATTTAGAATAATCCAAAAACAAATTATTTTATACCTTTGCAATTAAATTTAAAAATTAGGGTTTTTTTATTATTTTATTTATTTTTAAATGAATTTTATTTGATTTTTTTAAGAACTTTAAAACTTGTTGAAATAATTTATAATATTTTCTCTAATTCGATAAAATAATAATAAATATAGAAACAAAACATCAAAATAATTGTTGGGTTCGTCATCAATGATAGAGTTCATGTCACAAATATTTATTTTGATATTTTTAGATATAATTTTTTTTTAAACTAAGCAATTTTTGAAACTTATTTTGAATATTTTCTTTTATCTTTAATTTATACATACTTCCTTTTATTTTACTTCCTTTACTTTGTATTTACTTCCCTTTTTGTATTTACTTCCTTTTTTGTATTTAATTTATAAAACTGTTGGGTATTCAAATCTTTAATCTTAAATATTTACTTTTTTAAAAACACAAATCTTTAATCGTAAATCTGACTCCAATTAATCAGTAAGGACTTCCAACATAAATATATAAATAATGAACACAAATTCTTTTATGAAACTTTATTTCAAATAACAAAAATTAACACGTCAAAATAATAATAATTAAATTCTTGATGACAGAACACAAACACAAATCAATATTTCGTACGAGTTAACAGATTACAGTAAAAACTGTGAATCTCCAAAACGAACGATAGTTTTAGTTTTTAAATAAAACCTTTTTCTCCCATGTGGGATACTTTTGGTTTTAAAAATATGTTTTAAAAAATAATAAATAAAAATAATTTTTTATAACAAATTTACTTGCTTCCTTGGTTTTTGTTTTTGTTAAGAGAAATTTTTGGGCAAACTAAACTAAATTTGCTGCTGTTATACAATAATTTTCATCAGCCTTGAAAATTGATAAAATAAAACAAAGACTAAAATATTTTTAATTTTAAATTCCAAATTTTGTTAAACTAAATATTATTTTGTTTAAAATTAATAATTTTACCAAAAGAATTATTTAAAATTTTTTCTACATAAAATTTTATCAAAAGTGTTCATATGCATCTTTCAAAACCCCAACAAAACTATCAATTCTGTTTAAACTTTTTCAACATCTTATCAATAGTTTCATCTCAAAAGTATTTAATTTATTATTTTAAAATATCTTTTTAAAATAATATACACTCATTTAATATATAGCTTATGCAAAATGTTTTCAACAATACTTTTTTACTCTAATTTTAAATAAATATTTTAAATCGTAAAATAATAAAATTAAATGAATGTTTTAAAATGTTTTACATTTTTTTGAAATTCAAAAATTTAAGAGCTTACCATATTCCTAACAATAATTATTGAGCAACTTAGTTAAAACTCAAAATTAAATTAATTGAAAAAAATAATATATTAAAGTCGTAACCTTATTAAATAAAAATATAAAATAATTTTTAATATTATTTTAAAAAATCTTTTTTCTCTTTTTTATTCTCTCTCTCTTTCCGATTAAAAGCCATACCAGATTTTTTATTAATAATAATACAATAATTAATTAATAATAAAATTTATTCTCATAATTATAATTTAAACTATTGAAACAAATGAAGTATAAATACTAAAAATATTTCTGTAATTATCTAACAAATAGATCGACAAAAGATATTATTTAAAACTCAACAAGAAATAATATAAATATTTTAATATTGAAAGAAAATTTACTTCATATTTTTTTCCTGGAAAAAATATTTTTCCATAAAAATCAATAAAAATTATTAAAAACAAATTTATCGGTCAACCGGTTGGAAATGTTGAATTATATCAATTATGTTGTGGGTGTTGTTAATCAAATATCGACAGTGCATTATCTCTGGGGGGTTCTGAAAAGATCAATGAACATTATCAATTCTCTTATCAGACCATTTTCGTGGATGGTAATAGGATTTAATAGCCTTGCACTGAATTTGTTGGGACAAATTGACAATGAAAACTTTTCATCAGTAATAATTAGTTAGTCAGCAAGTTGCCTGGCTACTGGGATCAGAATTGTACCGAAAAAATATGTCCAGTGAATACTACGCCGAATGAAAATAGAGACTCATTTCCGGAGATATGTTATTGAAAGCATTACAAAAATTGATGTCTTCTCTTCGTTGCTACATCTGCTCAATCGCCGTTGGGTGATTTCATGCTGTTGACTGACTCTCCCAACAGCAATTGAGCCTATGAAAGTTAAATTAATATATTTATTTGTATGAGATCATTATATATTAAAAGTTTCAACTGAATTACGAATAATAATTGGTATCTTATGAATTGATCTCTGCTTTTTGGAATAACTAACGATTTACAAGGTGGGTTACTTGTTTATAGAAATAAATTCCTTCATTATTTGATGATGTTTTATTTGTTATTTTGTTTGACTATTTTTACAAGTTTTTTGTCTCAAGCATATATATATATATATATATATATATATATATATATATATATATATATATAATATAATATAATATATTTTGAAGTTCCATACTCCATCATCATCAATGTAACTACTAATTAATAAAATATATCAATATTGATTTTAATTTAATTTGAATTTAATTAATATTTTGTGGATGAAGGGTGACAATACAAACATTTTTAATAATCATATTTTTACAAAAGCTTAAACTAAATTATTTTTCAAATATATATAAAAGGGAAAAAAGAAGACGATGCGTTTTGAGATAATAATTCCACCATCAGGTAAATCAGCACCATACATTGAACTAGTACATTATACACGACGATACAATAATTAAAAATGTCTTCGTTGCCATGTAAAGTAAGGAACGATAGACTAAACATATTGTTTTCTCAAACAGCAATCGATAACTGTCAATAGTTAGTTTGCGAGAATTGAATTGATCGATTTTCGTGTAATTTTACTTAAGGTTTAAGAAAAATGGAATAAATTCATTTTAATCCAATTATTTATTGGTAAAATGTTTTTAATTATTATTTATTACTGTATAATGTGTTAATTTAATACATGATGAGAATTGACCTGATGATGGGGTTTTTATACTTGTTTAATACAAAATAAATATTTGTGGATAAAAATATTTTATCTTTTTCGTTCTATGATCAAGTTTTTTAATAATCAAATCAAATTTTTATATCAAAAATTCGTTTTATGAATAGTTTTTGGATTTTAATACGTAAATTTTACAATTTATGAAATTCTTCAACTTTTTTCTATACCACCTTCCCATGCTAGCGCCTTTTTGATTAGTCGGGGTCTTTTGTGAAACAGAAAAACCCACTACAGTATCCCTTATTTAATATATATTACTTGAAATATATAAATATAGAAGAATATATATTTCATATAAAGATTACTCATAAATTTTTTATGTACTAAAAACATTATTTTTCTTAAAAAAATAAATTTAAAATATTAACAGTATAAAAATATAATGTAATTATAAAATATGATTATAAATTTCAAAGAAAATTTTATCAGTAAATGAAAATAATTATAAAATAAAACTTTTGTGATTTTTAAGGCCAAAATTAATTTATTTCCTTCCAATATTTATAAATAATATTCAGCCAATTTAAATGGAAAAATTCCAACAAATTTTCAAATAATTATAAATAATTTCCATCAGATATATTTTATCAAAAATTAATCAACTCTTGTTTTTCTTTTGCAGCAATTAGTTTTTAATTGGTCTTGTAAATTCCTTAGTAAAATAAAAAATTTTTATTCTCAAAGCAAATTAAAATTGAGTTCGTTCCCGTACATCGCGGTCGACACTTTCTGATACGATCTGGAATATTTTTAATATTTAATTTATTGAATTTTCTTTAATAAATTGTGATACATATAGCGAATATATTTAATTAATTTGATGAGATAAAAGTGACTAGAACTAACTGCTGTGGAATCATAATTACAGAATTTAGAGGTCATTAGCATATAACTCAAAATTATATATATATATATATATATTCACGAACTCGGTAATTTTATAAAAAATTTTTTTAATTCAATTATGGAATTGATATAAATATTTAATTTGAAAAAATATCGATTTAATGTGAAAAAATATCAATTTAATATGAAAAAAACTTTTAAAATACAAACTTTTGCAATTCAGCTTGCCACGAAGGAAGAAGTTTAATTAACTATAAATAAAATTTTACATTTAAAGTATATTTTGCATAATAAAATAAGATTTTTTTCATATTTAATTTATATTTTTTCATGTAAATTATAATTAATTCATATTAAATATCCATTTCCATATTAATTTGATATTTTCCATATAAAATTGATACTTTTTCATAATAAGTAAATAATCTTTCATTTTAAATTGAGAAATTTTTGTTTTAAAATCAAAATTTTTCATATAGTTAATTATATCAGCAAAAATTGACTAGTTCATAAATTCGACAATTACACTATGTAACTAACTGTTACCGATTTCACGAATTCTGCAATTTCACAAATTCGCCATAACATATATATATATATATATATATATATATATATACATATATATGTGTATATATATGTGTGTGTGAGGATTTAGGAAACTCTTTATAGTTTTTGAATTAAAATCTAACTAAACATTTTAAATATATTATAAATCAAAGATAAAATGTCACATTTAAAAAGAATAAATTAATATTAAAACATAAAACTAAACAGAAGTTATTGCAAATAATTAAATACAATAACTGCGATCTAAAGTTTACAAATCCCAAATAATATTAATAATATTTAAAAAGAAATTTTTTACATAAAATTTAAAGTAATAAAATTTGTAAACTAAATAGACTGAAGAACGAAGCTAAAAATAATATTTTAAGAATATTTAAACAGAGTTTACCATTTTTTTTAAAAAATTAAATACCATGCTTAAAATGCAAATAAATCTCATATTAAATATTAATTAAATATTAAATATAAAAGTATTCGAAAGGAGTTTTTAATAAAATATTACAGTTTAAAAAAATACGAAAATATAATATTTCAAAAATAATTAAATGTAAATTATTTTCTACAAAAAATTAAAACAAAACGTTTTATTTTCTGAAAAAAAATTCTACAATTGGAATGAAAGTGAATGAAAGACAATTAAAATTTATTTAATTTTTAAATTTCAATTATTTATTTATACATAATCATCTACAAATAAAGTAAAAAAATCATTATTATTTCATTCATAACGAAAATGATCAAAAAATGAATCGATATTAGAGTCTAAAGAAGGAATGAGAGGAATGTTATAATAATAATCAAAAAGCAATAAATATTATTTTTGAAATTCCAAAACATCAGCTCAATCGTTTTGTTATCCACGTACGCAACCGTCTCTGGATGCTATGGACATAATTTTGCTAACAAAATAAAACTTGCACCCTTGGGTTATACA
The DNA here is from genome assembly GCA_001938485.1 of Girardia tigrina. Lineage (NCBI taxonomy): Eukaryota > Metazoa > Platyhelminthes > Tricladida > Dugesiidae > Girardia > Girardia tigrina. The sequence continues at coordinate 63,011 of MQRK01185697.1, read as the reverse complement.
ATGTGAACATAATGGCGACTAATTTCCGTCTGTGACCGAGAAAGAAATGCGTTGATTCATGGTAGACGCAAATACTTAATCGTGAAAATCATTGAATTTATTCTTTTTCCCTTGCATTTTATTTCACATTTTTACAATAAATATACAACAAAATAATGATACCTTTCAACGATGGAACATAGGCCTATTGTTGTTATCTTAATATACTGCATATATATCCTGTCTTCAGTCCATTGATGATTCTTATTCTTAACACATTCCTTCATTGAAACTTAAATGTTTCTTATAAACTATTTTCAAAAATAATATTTTTACAATAATTTGACTTGATATAATATGAAAATATAATAATGTAGAAATATTTTGTAGAAATACCCATGACGACTCACGGTAATATCAGTGAAACCACTCCGAAAGTGGTTCCTAAATCCGATTATGTGAAGAAAAAGTTTGAAGAATTTATTATGTATTTGTCGAAAAAGATGAAAGGTAATTATAATATTGATGAAAACAATATTTTAAATTATTTTATAAAATATCTATTTATTTAACATATTATTGTTACAAATATGAAATATAATAAATATGTCAGAAATATAAAATTAAAATAAACAATAATTATTAAATTTATTAAGGTAAACTTTCCAAAACAGTGATATAGTGACACAAATTGTTCATCCCATCTTTTAAAAACTACACTTTATTCTCCTTAAAATCCTCTCATTTTATAGGTATATTATAGTGAACAAATCCACTGGTTACATTCACAATTAACCCAAAATATAATTATAATTGTTATTTGTTACTTTTTATTCCTTCTTTTTGGTAAACATGGCGTAATAGTCTGTGTTGAATCTCCACAACATCGCAATATTATCTTAAATTTAAAAACTATATCAACAGAATTAAATGTTCAAAAAGAAAAACATCATTACACAAAAATTAAATAATTTATTTTAAAATAAATTATCCTGATAATTGTCAAACAAACAAAAAATGTTGTTTAAATGCACAGTGTAAAAAACCTTTTTTCAAAAACGAAAATAATTTCTTCAATAAAGCTTTATTGAGCTTATGACTGTTTACAATCGTCTACTTATGATACTGAGCAATTCGATCCGAAATGATACATTGGAGAGACTTCACATCATCTCTGTAAGATAATCCAGGAACACAGTCGCAATGAAGGTGGAAGTAACATTACAGGACATAGAAGACATTGTAAAGGAGATATAAATTCACAACATTTTAAAATTCTGTGCACTCAATTTAAAAATTATTGGGAGTGAGTGACATGTGAAGCGTTATATATGAGATCTTTGTATCCTAAAATTAACGTTCAAACTGAATTCTCTACAACTTTGTTGAGAGTTTTTAAAAGATTTACTGATTACGTATTGGTTGTGTAATCATTAACTGCACTATATAAGTAAATTTCGTTTGAAAAATCATTTGTTCTGACGATGACCGTTTAACCGGCAAAATTAATAAACTTTGATTGGCTTAAGAATTTTTTATTCAATAATTTGCCAATTTTATATCAATTTATTCACATTAATATGAAAAATTATCAATTTAATAAGAAAATTATGTTTTTAATACTAAAAAATCGATTTAATATTAAAAATATTGACTCAATATGAAAAAAATCCTTTTAATACGAAAGAAATATCAATTTAATATGAAAAATGCTTTTAAAATATAAACGTTTGTAATTCAGCTTGCCACCAAGGAAGAAGTTTAAATAACTATGAATAAAAAATTACATTTGTAATCTATTTTGCATAATAAATTAAGATATTTTCTTATTAAATACATATTTTTAATATTAAATACATAATCTTTCATTTTAAAATGAAATTTTTTCATATAAATATTGATATAAAAATTGACTAGTTCATAAATTCGGCAATTGCATTATTTCCGCAAACTGTTGTCGAATTCATGAATATATATATATATATATATATGCCTGTAAAATAGTGTAAACAGTTCATTAATAATCACTTTGTGAATAAAATTTATAATTTAACAACTTAACTACTAAAATAAACTGTCTAATTAATATAAAAGGTAAAAATAATATTAAAGATCAATTTTATTGGTTAATATTTAATTAAAAAGCTACAAATAGAAAGATGTGGCGAAGGCTTGTTTATAATTGGGTGCACCCACGACCCAACGGCTAAGGTCAAAAGAAGAAGAAGAATATTTAATTTAATTTTAATTAAAGATATTTAATATTGAGACTGCTTAACTTTTCCTATTTTGGATGTTAATCAATGGATCAAAGTGTCTTATTTGCATTTATTCACAATACAACAATGGTTTATTAGGTACATATTATCATGTAAACATTTCTTAAGAATGCCAAGACCGTCGCATGAACTTGAGAAGGTAGAGGAAAAATTCCATATACCATGAATTAAACCAGGCCTGCTCAATCTTTTTGTACTAAAGATCGACTTTATTAATCTAACTACCTAGAGATCAACTTATTTAAAAAATTTTAGATGTTTAATTAATTAAACTTCAATTTATTTGACTTCATTTGAAGATTAAAAAATATCTACAAAAGCAACATAACAAACAATTTCAATTAAACAAAAAACTAACTAAAAGAAACATAACAAAACTATACAAAAATTTCATCAATAAGTTGCTAGTCGTAATGAAGTGTGATTTTGAATTTTTCGATTGTGATTAAAGCAAACATTTTTTTTCAAAAAATCAAATTTTCAGAAATTGTTTCTAATATTTTTGGTTTTTAGTTATAGAATCTATAACTAAAAACCGAAAAACCAATCTATGGTATAGATCTATATAAATTCGCGTCGCAATCGCCTGGTTGGATAGGCCTAAATTAAACCCTTTATCATTCTATTTTTATCCTCTCTTCACAGTAACTTTTGATGTTGTATAAAGTCATGTGTCCGTTTCCTTTCCGTAACAATAAGAGACTATAACCCATTAATTAACATCCAAAATTTGAAAAGTAAAGCAGTGTCAATATTAAATGTTAAATAAATATAAATATTAAATATTGAAAAATTGTTATCATTTAGATTATAAAAATTAAATAAATTATTAAAACAAAAATGCAGAATAAATTACTTCACAAATAAAGTTGCTAAAAGTGATGAAAGATTGTGATCGAAACATGTTCACCTTTGATTTTTTAAATATGCTTTAAGTGCGATTAGGCACATTCATAGAAATCATATTTGTCGAAAGGATTTTCATTGATAGACAAATTCATCGAAAAATAAATTCGTTTATAAATTATCATCGAAAAAAATCATTGAATAAATTTGAAAAAAACATTTAAATATATATTTGTTTAAATATTATTGATGAAAAAAAGTTTTGAAAATTATTCTGGTTATATGTAATTTTTTGATATTTGTGTGAAATTTTTAATAGTTTTAAGGTTTTAAAATGGTAGAATTTATTCAAAACATTGAATTTTTATGTAATGAAAGAGGAAAAAAGAAATTATCATATAAGGGTTATTTCTATAATAAAAAAAATCTATTTTTAACAAAATTTATTGGCAATGTGAATTGATTGCTTGTCCTGCCCGTCTTATTACACAGAAGGAAAGAGATATTATCAAAGAAACTCATCATGATCATCCCAATTCCACAGTTAGAAGTATAATACTTAAAACATGAAAACATTAAAAAAAGCAACCAGAGAAACATCCAAAAATCCAGGTTCAATCATCCATAATGTAATTCCAAAGGTACCAATAAATGCCCTACCATATCTTCAGTCAACTGGTTCATTGAAAAGAAATATTCGACTTGAAAGAAACCGTCATTTACCTCCCCTTCCAAAAGCTGTTTAAGAATTAACTATTCAGGGAAGATTTACAGCAACTGTAGGCGAATAACAGTTTATGATTCATGATAGTGGGCCTGATAGTAGAAACAGAATCTTGATCTTTTTAAGTATACCATCCATTGAGTATCTTAGTAAAAGTTCGCATTATTTTGCTGATGGGACATTCAGCAGTTACCCTGATTTGTTCTACCAACTGTATACCAGTCGTTGCCGTGTGTACAGAGAAATACTGCCTTTAGTATATGTATTTATGTCCGGAAAAACAGAAGAACAGCTCACCTATTTATTGAACACTCTTACAAATTTTTGATAATTGTAATCTGGAATACAATATAACTAACATCAATATAGATTTTGAGTTGGCTGTTCATTACTCTTATTCATGTATTTGGTGCTAACATTAATGTTCACTTTTGTTTCTTTCACCTTTGTCAATCAACATGGAAGAAAATTCAGAATCTTGGTCTTTCAACTTTGTATAATAGTGAAGAAGATTTTATCTTGTCGCATGATGAATGCGCTTGTATTTGTTCCTCCAGCTGATCTTCTTAATACTTTTCATCAACTGAATAAAAGCTCACCTGACAAGAATTTGAGGAAATTTATGTACTTGGAAAAAAGCGTCGTGGACTATTTAGTGGACCATTATTTAATCATCTTGTATCGAACGTATACAATATAACTGTTCAAGAGGAAGATAGTACTAACAATCATGTTGAAGCGTGGCATAGACATTTTGGTTCAATCGTAGTATCAAATTCTAATATTTATTATGTAATAGATGCAATACGTAATGAGCAACACTAAGTTGATGCAAGAATAGCACTTCTACGAAGCTGTGCTCCTGGTATGCCTAATGACATAAAACCTACCCTGTCCTCCAAGAGAATTCGTAACGTCGTGTTGAATTATATAAATAGAAATATTATGGATTATCTTCAAGGTATTGCGTACAATCGTGGATATAAATGATATTGTTAAATAAATTGTTAGACTTATTTCGTATTTTACTTATCATTGTTGTATTTAAATATGTAATTAGAAATATTAGAATTCAGTATATTTCGGTGTATACGAGATGACCCTTTATCCCTAAACAATTGTCCTAAAATGGGGGACCGTCTTATCTAACAGTAACAAAATTATCTACTTTAAGTAAATAATGTTTAGAATTTTATAAGTCAAAGTTTTTTCTTAATTAAACGAATATTTATCAAAATATGTTTTATTTTTCTATTTACCAATGACTTTTGAGTTAATGATATATTTATATTAGCATTTAGAATTATTTTAAAACTTTCACATGGATTTGGAAAAAATCTTTAAATTTTGATTATCGATAAATTTGTCATTCAATGAATTAATTTTTCGATAAATATGTTTTTCGATGAAATTTCCTAAACCCGTTTTAAATATCTATTGAGTATTCACTTATTATTTCACTTGTGTTCACGAAATGTTTCGTTCTTAACAGAGAGATAGAGGTAAATTAATAAAAACTTTTTTTAAAAATTCTGTAAAATCTAATCTGTAAAAGATTAAATTTATAATTTTAAAACAATGAGTTTTTATGTGTTACGTTATCAGTAATGTCAATACTGATAAAAAATGAAAAGGTTTTTGATAAAAGTAATCGTATTATTTTGTCATTTTGGTACCTAATAAAAATCATGAATAAGCATGAAATTTTTCTTGACTTGCTTCACAGAACATTGACCTCATCTGTTCAACGCTGATCAAAAAGCGCTTTTCTTATTTTATCTGTCTTATAATAAGCTCAGAAAATAAGTAAATCTAGGAGAACAAAAAGTATTAAAATTATGATTCTAAAAAAGAACAAAAGAACTTGCTACAGCTTTTCTAAAAACGAATTAAATGGACCAATTTTCCGAAAACCATGCAGATTATGATAGTGTTCAAAGGCAAGATGGAGTGTCACAAATACCTTGTCCACTCATCGACACATTCTCAGAGACTTCAAAAGAAAAATACGAATGACATTAGATATCTTCTTGGTTAAAATGCAGAAAATCAAAAATGCTGTAAACATGTATAATGACCTAAAATATTATTATTTTTGTATTTGAAAGAAATAAAATTTTGTTGTTCTATTGATATAGAAAAGAAATTTATAAGAAATAAACATAAATAGTACTTGTAAAAGTAATTCTAACGGAATAGTAGTTCTTCTGTTACCTTTAACCAATAAATAAAAAATAAATTGTTTCAAAGTATTTTATTTTTAACAAACAGAAAGATGAAAAGACGATTGAACAAATTCACGACAACAAGAAAGTGGCTGATAGAGGAAATATAAACAATGTTTACTCACAGTAACTGTTTGAGAATTAAAATTGAGAGAATCAAACTTACTGAGAGATTGATGACGATTTTTGGATATTTTAGTTTTCTTCACTATATATCGATGAAGATTTCTTATAATCTGGATTTATGCATTCTGGAGTGAATTAGTTACGACGAAATTTTGATGAATAACGGTAGAAATAGAATAAAAACACTAGTCCTACAAGTCACATAATTATCACTAATAAATATTCCAACAACAAGTAAGTTATCACAGGCAAATTTACATAAAATACTAATCTATTTTTTTAATATATTTTGATATTGATAATCAATGTTTATTATTAATTCTTAATATTTTTAATTTTTTTATTATTTATTTGTTTGGGACCAAAATGTGTCAAAAGTATTTTTTATTTTTTTGTGGATTTAAGCACACTACAGTATAATAAACTTTCATGACAAAATAATTGCACGACTTCTTATTTTTTACCAGTCTTGTCCTAACCTCTATTTGCATGGTGAGATGATCTCTTTTAACGCTGTACTTTGATGGAACGTAAACTATGTATTAACTGGGATTTACGGTATTTTATTTACTCGTGCTTTTGCTATTATTTGTATTATTATATATAAATTCCTGTCTAAATTATCATAAAAAATATTCTAACAACAATATTCGTATTTGCTGAACTCATAACGAAACAGTGTCTTAACATGCTTATTAAGAACTTTTAAACAAGTCTCGTTTGAATTTGTATTACAATCATATTTAGAGTCATTATGACTCTCAGAAAGTCTTTCATCGTTTGTCATCCTTCTAATTGGTTTTCTTATTTCTGTTTTTAATCATGATTATTCGAAAAAGTTTTCTAAGTTATTTTTTTAAAATATTTAACCTCTAAAATATTAATTAAAAAATAATAATTTTTACCATTTCTCAAAATAATAAGAATGTCATCAATTTATTAAAAATGCATTTAATTTAAATTTACTAAAAACTATTTCATTTAATTTTACTTATGAAATTAAAAATATGAACTTATAAAATGATTATTTTAATTATGTTCGAATAGTCAATCACTTTAAATTTAAATAAAAAATACCAATTTCCATCTGGGTGGGAGAATCACCGTTCTAAATTCAACATACTTAAATCAACATACAGCATCAAATGCATTTATACATTCAAACAATTTAAAATATTCCTCACAATTCTTAAAACTTTCGAGACGTATTTTTCTAGCAAAAATGAATATTTTTTGTGTTTTTGTAATTTTATTAGTCAATAGTACCTAATCTTTTGGAAAAGTGCAAATAAAACATCAAAACTTCTTAATTCTGCATCATCAACTAAGAAAATATATGCATTTCCAGATAATTTAACTCACAGAATTCGTCTAGATCAGCTGTGTATCTCAGTGGTACATTAATGTACCGAGAGTCTCGAAAGGATTGAGTCAAGATTATTAGTATTATATAACTGTATTATGTAATACAATTTCATATTGTAAAAAATCGGTTACTAAGTGATTCTATAATGCGTTATTCTACATCTGCTTTAACAATTTCAAAGTAAATTATGGATCATTTATAAATTGTATGTAAACTAATGTTCGAAGAAAATAACTAAGTGTTAAAATTTTAAAGAAAAGGTAAAATTCGTAACAAATTGTCTAAAATCTGTTAAATATATTATCAATTTCAGTATGTTAGTGACGCTTGTAACAGACATTTCAGATATTCTCACACAAAATAAACTAAATGAATTTTAGTCAAGCAATTTAATAACTCTTTCAGTAACAGAAGGAGTCGAAAGTTAATGTTTTTACCGATTTTAATCTCTAATTAACGGTAGGAATATTGTTATTTCAGCAATGTTACGAATACATCAAATATTGATGAACGATACAGCATCTAAAGAAAGTGCTGAAAGCATTAATTAATATGAAAAGTAGATTTAATGTTTTATATTAAAAAAATTTTGACAGAAATTAGAGAAATATCAAACACAAACTTTTTTAGATTTAGATTAAATATTTTTAGATACAAATTTATAAAATACTTCTATTTTTACGTTATCTTTTAGAAATCTTTTTAATAATTTTTAATTCATTTTTGACGTTTTAACAATCGTTTAAGATCTCATATATTTTAGCGGAAACTGAAGAATTTTACCCATGCTTCTAATTTTCCTAATTTTCTTTTTTTCAGTATTCTTAGAAAACTTTTATTAAAGAAAAATCATATTCACCATGTCATCCACTGGAATCTACATTATAAGTAATCTATACTAAATAAGGATCCTTTTTTAATTCTTCCAGACAAAAAGAACGTTTCTTAAGGATTGGAAAGTCAACAGAAGAAATGACAGGATCCTTGTGATAATCATTCACACAAAACTTTATTTCGGTGTTGTCCATCGATCACACTTTTATTAAATGAAATAAGGTTTTAAGACATTAATAAGTTCAACGTGAGTATTTTTGCACCGTTTGGCGTCTTCTCCTGTCACCAATAAGAGGACGAAAGAATTTTAGAAACTCAAAAAAATTTCCTTTTCAAAATTTTGAAATCGGAAATTTTATCAAGAAAATTTGAATTTATGAGATCTTTCAGTGTTTTAAAAGCATCAGTATTGTTAGATGTTCTTAAAACTTCCTTAGAATTATTATTAAAAGTTAATTCTGGCATCATATCAAAATTTTATTATATTATTAGGTTGATGCAAAAGAAATGTCGTTTTTTAACCGTCAACTTTAAATGAACATAACATTTTTTAGAATTAACTTTATTAGTCAAAATAAAAACCATTACATTGAACACACTGTTGCTAAAGGATAACAAGTTTTTTTATTCCAGTTTCATAAAACTCTGGAGTTCTGGAGGCGATGAATCATCCGAGGCTTTTTCAGAATCTCCTTGGTTTCTGAAGCATTTTTCGCTACGAAACTGGCTGAAATATTTGAAAAGGTAATAGTCTGTAGAAGAAAGTTCTTGCGAGTACGGTAGATGAAGCAAAGTTTCATATCCATGTTCATTTAACTTCAGCATCGTCTTTCTTGCAACACGTGAACGAGCGTTGTCATTCAGAAGAATTAGCCCCTTTCTATTGAGTAATGCCGGCCGTTTTTTGTAATTCTAGGTGCATTTTGTCAATTTGATGACAATACTTTTCCGCTGTAATTGTTTCACCTTGTTTTAGGAAGTTCTAATGGATTAAACCATGTGCGGACCACCAAACAGTTACCATTACTTTTTTTTGGTGTAATTGGGCTTCGGGAAAGGCTTTGAAGCATCATTGAAATACAATGACAGAGCTGAACGTCGACGGTTGTCGCATAGGATCCATTTTTCATAGCACGTTACAATTCGATCCAGAAACGGGTCGCTTTGATTATGCAAAAGCAGAGAAGAACACACTTTAAAAGGACGATTTTTTTGTTTTTCGTTTAATTCGTGCGGCACCCACTTGTCCAGCTTTTTCACTTTCCCGATTTTTTTCAGATGGCAAACAACTGTTGATTGGTGAACGTTGAGTTCTTGAGCGACTTCCCGTGAATTATTATGCGGGTCAGCATTGATAAACTTCTTCAAATGGTCGTCGTCAACTTGTGATGGTCGACTACCATGTTTTTCACCTTCAAGGCTCTCGTTGTCATTATGAAACTTAGAAAAACAACGTTGTACTGTTCGTAAATTAGTGTTATGTTGTCCAAATGCATTATTAATATTCCGAACCGTTTCTGTCGCTTTTCGACCTACTTTGAAATCGTAGAATAAAATTGTTCTAATTTCCTTCTTTTCTTACATTTCTAAAATAAAATAAATACACCTTAAATTAACAACAATAATGTCATACTTGGTATCAAAATTTAGAGTAAAATTTAAGCTTTAAAGTAAATTTAAATATGAATCTATTTATTAATGATTTTCTAAATATTTCAAACAATGAATATTAAATACATTAAAAACGACATTTCTTTTGCATCAACCTAATACAATTTTTATTTAAAGCGATTAACACTAATATCTAAATTATAAATCTCAAACCGTTATAAGAAATAATCATAATATTTATATTTGATTTTATTTTAGTTTTGTAAATTTTACCTTAAATAAACATTATCAATTTTAAATTACGCTAACATTATCAAATACTTAATCATTTCGAGAATTTTTTAGTTTAAAAATCTATATTATTCTCTCATAATTATCTTTAATCAATAAATAACTTTAATCAAATTTTATCATTTAAAATAACAAGAACATTAACAATTATTTAATAGTTTCGTTAAATTTTATTAATTTTAAAATTTCTTACAATCAACAAATAATTATATATTTTATAAAATTTCTACATTTTAATTGGTATATTTAACTTTACATTCTTTCAAAAATTTTAATAAAATTTCAGAATTCCTAACAAGTATTTTACAGTGAACATTTTTAGAAAATAAATCATATTCTTTTTATTATTCAACAACCTGAAAAACAAACTTTAAAAAGAAACTTTGATTTTGAGATATCGACTATGGTGTAAAGGAACATTACTGATATTAAATGATCTTTAGCTAATATCATGATTATATGACTCAAAATCAACTTTGATATGAAACTCTCAATCGCCTAAGCTCTAATTCAAATTATAAGCATGTGATCTCGAATCACCATCAGTAACCTTATACTTACATCAGTAACTACATTCCCTTATTATATGTAAGTTTCCGTGAGTAAAACTTCAAAAATTAGACATTAGACCTAGAACAAACTTGGGTTAATTTATGGGTTTATATAAAGATTAACGAGACTTGTTCCCAAATATATAGTTTATGGAGCCTTAAAAGTGGTTGGTAGTCATAAATAAGTGTGATAAATATATACATACCAAATACAATAGCGCCTTTTTTCGCATGAACAAATGTGATAAAACGAAAGGAAAGCAATAAAATTTAGATTGATAGTAAACTCACTCAGTCTGTACTTATAATTCTTTAAAAAATAACTATTCTCCCTGTATCTCATATTGTTTTTCTTTATGATTTGCTCTAGTAAATATAATTTACTATTTCCAAAAAGTTATCATTATTTCAATATTTGCGGTTTTCTTCATACAAATATCAAATTCTGTTTTGGAAAGAGAATATTTCTTTACAAAATTAAACATCCAGCTCTCGGTACTTATGCGGCATCGAATATCCTTGTTTACGTCTCTCTCAAAGCCCCGGAGAATTGCTATATGTCGAATAAGTCAATCAAGCATTCATTAATGAAATGATACGCGACCACTTTTATTATCATAAAACTTAAAAAAAAAATCTTTTTTTGCTAAGTCAAAATTTTTTTCAATAAAATAAAAATAAATTTTAATATCTTAATAAAATTGTTTCATCATACGAATGAAAACTGTTGTGGGGTCCCTCAATTGTTCGATAATTGAAAAACAGCTTTCTCTTAAAATAATATGCTTCTAATTTTAAATCTTCAAAATTCATAAATGCTTATGTAAAATCTTGAAAAAGTTTTATTATATTTAATTTATATTATAAATAATATTATATTATATTGTTTTATATTATATTATTTTATATTACATGAACCTTTTTCTGTTAAAGATTGTCCGAATAATTTCACTGGAAGATGTACAAATTATGTGAGACAATTGTTGACCGGTTAAAAAATTAGTAAAAAAGTTAAATAAAAGTTACAATTCATATAGGAATTTTGATGACATTCTTGTCAAGCTTGATCAAAATAAACAAGTTACATTGATTTATTCAAAAAAAGTGTAAACTATGTGATGAAAAAGTAGTCAGCAATGAAGAAAGTGTTTCGAAAAGTAATAATTATATAAAATTATTGATTTATTGTCGATATATAGTAAAACTCTCTATAAAGTTCCCTCTTTATAAGATGTAATTCTCTATAAGGAACAATATTTTTAATGTATACATAATATACATAAATGCAATTAAATGGCATTCCCGGTAACTGGAAAGCTGATTAAAGCAACAGAGTTGAAATATTCTAGTTATAAAGAGGTAGTTTTCTCGGTCCCAAATAAATCCTTATAGAGATGTTTTACTGTAATGAGTATAATCACAACAAATTGTTGCAACTCGTTGTTCGACAAAAATATTTTTAAAAGCCATTTTCTGTATAGAAAATCCAAAGAGTTGTAAGGTTTCGTTTTATGCGGTGGATGTGTTCTACATTATATAAAAGGTATATAAACGTATATAAAAAATCGCATTAAAATGGCATTAATTGCCTTGAAAAGTAGGAATACGTTCTGAAATTTTCCAAAATCGCAAAGAAACCAAAATAACGAGTTAAAATTAACTTAAAGCCGCATAAAAAAGTTTGCAGAAATTAAAAGAAATAGGCTGTTTAAAAAAATTACTTCGAATTTCTGAAAGAAATTTATATAAACAGTTAAAAGATTAATAAAAGATTAAAAAAATACAAAATGTTTTAGAAATTTATTTAAAGCTTTATAATGAAAAATAAAACTTTACGACACTCACTTTAAACGTTTCAATCCAGAAATCAAAATATGCTGTTATTGCTGCAACTTAACCTTCCAGCGGGCGCGCTGAATAACATCACTGGAGCGGGCGCTGGTCGTAAATTTTACGTCATCAAGTTTTCTTCATGTAAATGGTGTTTTCTTTATATAAATGTAAGGGAATTGCTGTAAGGTTACGCAAAATGATAAATGACAGTAATGTACAAAAAATATATTTGACTTTCTAAACAAAAAAAACGAAACAACACTTGTATCAACAACAAAAAACAAAAATTATCCACGTTTTAGTCAGAATCAATATTCTCATCCTTACAATTATTACAAACCAGCTCAAATGCAGAATGGTTCTTGCATGTAAAGGATTGACAACGGCGACACTTCCTTGATGCTGAGGATCTTTTTTTCTCCAGTGCACATGACCGACAGACACCGCGTTTTGGAGGGATTCTTTCTTCTTCTGTTGTCGGTTCAACTTCCCGACCGTAATTCACTTTGAGAAAAGCAGTTATATCTTGCGGTAAATGTTTGACATTTGACCTGAAGATAAGATGCTCTTTCATCATGGTCAATGCCAATTTTTTTTAGAAAAATTCTTCTATGCTTTGGATCTTTTTCTGGGCATGCAAATTTGTATAAAATTTGAGCATTTATGCCTGCAATATTCATTAAAATGTAAAAAACTATAAAAAAATACGTTTAGCAATAAAATTAACTATATAAACGAGAAATAAATAGAAAAAAGTTGTTTATTGTTACATGTTTTATGATATGGTAGGCGCGTGTTGTAAAATTTACGCTCAACGGAAATTCCCAAATATCAATGAATAACACACTTCTAAGCACACCCGATAGTCTGTAGTTTAGAGAGACACTGACCTTCGAATAGGTTGGAGCTCGCCGCTTATAACTAAGTGGTATAAGAGGGGGAAGCTGTAATGCGCATTTGTCGTAAATTTTACGACTGCTCGCCCGCTAGAAGGTTAAAATCAGCCAAATAAAACTCGCTACTTATTATAAAAATGAACAAAACATCGCTAAAATAAAATTTTATTTCAAAACAATTACGAAACTCAGAATGATTTAAAAGCGACCACGTATTACATCAGTGGTTCTCAACTAATTTAAAAACGCGGAACACAATTCACATGAATTTTTTTACGCGGAACACTGACAAAAAATTCATTGAAAAATTCTCTATCGAACGAATTATTTCGTTTTTGAATAATGAAACGACTTTTGAACCATCCTTTATTAATAAATGGTATTGAAGATATTAAATATAAACGCACATTACAAAAAAAAGAAAATTTATTCAACAAAGAAATACTT
>MQRK01185682.1:1988-12414 GCA_001938485.1 Girardia tigrina | reverse complement strand
TTTTTTATTGGGATAATATCGAAATAATGAAGCCAACAAAACAAAGGAAATATGAAGCAAGTTTCAAAATAAAAGTGGTCGAAACAGCCAGAGAAGATGGTAAGAGACTGGAGAAAGAATGAAGATATTTTAAAGGAGATGCCAAGGAAAAATGTTCAATGAGAACAGGAATCACCCGATGGCCCGAACTTGAAAATTATATTGCAGAATGGGTACTTGAACAGAGACAGAGTGGCTATATCATCACAAGAAATATGATAAGAGCACATGCACTAAAGTGGTCAAAATTAAATCAAGAATAGAGTGCAGGATTTCAAGCGACCTCAGGATGGATGCAGCCGTTTCATGAACAGGAAAAATCTAGTATTACGGCAGAAAACAAAACTTACCCAAAAACTNCCAGCAGATCTTGAGGATAAAGTTATAAGTTTCCACCAATTCATTATTAATTTTAGGAAAAAACATGAGTCTCCATTATTTCGAGTAAATATAGGAAACATGGATGAAACCCCGATGAACCTCGACATGGTGGACAATCGAACAGTTGATTCCAAAGGTCTAAAAATCGTACTAGTTTGAAGTACTGGTAATGAAAAAACACGCTTTACGAAGGTTCCGTCGTGTTTAGCTGATGGGACAAAGTTGCAACCTATGATCATCTTCAAGCGTAAAAGTAAACCGAAAATAAAATTTCCTTCTGGTGTTTTTGTTCATTTTCATGATAAAGAATGGATGGATGAAAACGGGGTTAAGTTGTGGATAAATAATGTATGGAACAATCAACCAGGTGGTCTATTTAAGAAACGCAGTTTATTAGTTTGGGACATGTTTCGCAGTCATCTAACTGATAGCGTTAAAACTTATTATCAGAAAATAAAACTAATGTCGCTGTTATACCGTGCGGTTTAACGTCTGTATTGCAACCTCTAGATGTTTCCTTGAACAAACTATTTAAGGATCATGTGCGTGCAGAGTGGAATAATTGGATGTTGAATGGTGAGAAATCATTTACCGCTGGAGGAGCAATGCGAGCTCCACCGCTTGATATATTATGCAACTTCGTGATCAAAGCATGGGATAAAATAAAAGTTGAGACTGTAGTAAAATCATTTAAAAAATGTGGTATCTCAAATTCCATGGATGGTACAGAAGATGATTTATTATGATGAGCAAGGCAACACCGATTCAGGTGACTCGAGATGGGATCCCTATTACGAG
The DNA here is from genome assembly GCA_001938485.1 of Girardia tigrina. Lineage (NCBI taxonomy): Eukaryota > Metazoa > Platyhelminthes > Tricladida > Dugesiidae > Girardia > Girardia tigrina. Next base: position 11,196 of record MQRK01185682.1, on the reverse strand, counting down.
GATCTAAACAGTGAGTCCCCGGACGTGCTTGAGAAGTTGTTTTTCTCAGATGATAACACAGAAAGATGACTTAATTATATTTATACGTACATATGTTTGTTTGTTATGTTTATTAAAATATAAGTAAACTTTCTTTCTTAAATAAAATCTTTACATGTTATATTTTTTAATACCATTAAATTTATTTCTTACAAGCTATTGTGGCCAAAGAGGATGGCCCTAGAGATAAAAATTCTCTTTGTGGCTTGATTTATTGGCGTCGACAATATTGGTGCGCGCGATTACCATGGAGTGGCACCGTTGGATTCGGGAGGATCAGCAATAACGCCAATTCGATTGACTTCCGGCTGTGAGTGTGGTGGCCGATGTCGATGCCGGTGGCGGAGCCCGAAAGATCGAGAAATTATGGACCACTCTTAAGATAAACTAAAGATAACTAAGGACGTCAGGATCAATGATTTCAGGTCTAAAGTTTCATGAAGAGGGACCACGGACAAAATTTAGATTGAGCATCAAACGCCATTTTATTTCTGGAAAGCAGTAGCAAAAGAGTTTAGAATGAATCGATAATTTTCTAAATTGGCTAAAAAAATTCCAAGCAAGCACTCGACCTTCATAGCGATATTTCAGCTGGTTTTAAGTAATCGAGTTAGAGATACATTTTTACTTTTACTTATCTGCTTCTGAAATTGTCTTTTAAGTCCACCATCAACTACTAAAATACTATGAAAATCCACGGATTGAACGTATATAGAATCTTAACATTGAATTATGTTTATAAACAGGACTTTGATCTAATGCACAATACTAAAATCAGTCTTAAGGAAATCACTTTTCCGATCATCTTCGTGTGTAAAAACGTCAAGTCCCGCGACAAATTGCTCATCAAAACCGAAGTATTTAGGTACCTGTTACAAGTTCCAGTAACATCTTAATGATCTTGTTAAAACTCAAGGAAGGTGTATTAAGTAAAATTAATAAAATAAATATATTTTTTAATTTCATTTTATTTATAATTTTCTCAAATTTCAATTCCTAATCTGAGCCGATTTAATGAAGTATATCAACGATTTTTTTTAAATAACTTGTCTGTTAGTCTCAAAATATTGTTGAAAATTTTAATTGCTTTTTAATATAAATTCCAAACTATTTTAAGAAGATTGTAAATGAATTTGTAAAACAATGGAAATTTGTTAAAATTAAAAGTCGAAAGCCAATTGGAAATGTTTATTAATTTCGATGCAGAGAGTGACATATGAATCGTTATATATAAGATCTTTGGATCCTAAAATTAGCGTTCAAAATGCACTGTCTCGACAACTTTATTGATGGTTTATAAATAATTTATTGATGACGCAATGATTGTGCAATCATTACTGGCAGTAAATTTTAGGACTATATTATTAACTAATAAGCCCATTTATTTTTAAAAAATTAGTTGTTCTGACGATGACGGTTAATCTGTCGAAACTAATAAACATTTTCAAATGGCTTTCGACTTTTAATTTATTTTAAAAAGACCCTAAGAATTATTTTTAAAATATTTTTAACAGTTACTTTAGAACAATTTCTGATGAAAAATTATTTTCTTATAAAATTATGAATAGAAAAAAGAATGGAATCGTTTGATATATATGTATTTCTCTCGGGTTGAAGTAGCATTCCACATTTATATGAATAAATTTTAAAGTACTGTTCATTAAAACAATAGAAGAAAAATAAAATAATTGTTAGTTTTTCAATATTTACACTAGAAATTGTATTATAAGAAATTTTACGACAAAATGAATTAATTTTTTTTACTTTTGAAGGGTACTTTATACTCCAAGAAAATAAAGTTGCTTTTGAGATGCTTAAACGTGATTCTTTGTTCTTTGTGTCAATCATTTATTCTTCGTATAAATTGTTATGAAACCAATTGAATAAAATTTTACTTTTTCTCTTCTTTTGAAAATTATAGTGATCAAAAAATTAAATTATACCAATATTTAGAAATATGCTTTACAGTTACATATTCTTATTTATAACAAAAAGTTCGTGCGACTCTCACAATACTCCACAAAATTTAATCTCAGTGATTTGTGATCTTAATCAATTTAATGAATTTCAATAATCATTCAATTATGATATTATATCGAATCGAAAAACTAATTCTCGAATTTTGTCTTACAAAATCGATACCAATTCTAAAACAGAAAATGCAAATTTAAATCAACAAAATCTAATTCATTTAATATTTATCAAATAATATTAGGGTTGTTAGGATAAGATAATCATACATTTATATTTATATCCATATCTATATTTTTACACATAAAGGATTGTAAATATTATTACAAATGCTCCTGAAATATCAATAGAAATATTAAAACGTTGCTTTAATATTCAATTGTCATTGTGTCAGATTTAAATAAATTAATAAATTATTATTATTTCTGATTCGACTTACATGGCGACAACGCCAAGTGCCGTAAATAACCTGGCACCGAAAATTTTCGATGGGCGCAGGGATTTAGAAGAGTTCATCACCGACTGCAGACGTTTTTTCAAGATCTGCCAATTCAATGACACGGTCCAAGGATTGAGGGTCAAGGCCTTTATCGGGAGAGATTTACTCGACGCATTCTACGTCGTTGATCCGAAGATAGTCGATTTCGCGGAGCTACTGAGAAGAGCGTTTCAAAAACCGACTTCATTAATTCAGGATCTCCAAGATTTGATGAATTACCGGAAAGGATCGGATACCGCATCGGCATTTTTCAACAAGGTTGAAAAGATGGTGAAAAAAATTTCACAAAAAAATTCACAAATTGAACAAGCAAGAACTTATGTCTTACTTCTTGACACATTGCGTGGAGAATATCGAAACGAAGACGCAAATCATGATACAGGAGGCGAAATCACCAGAAGCGATTAAATCAGTAATCGAGAAAATAGAAAACATTAGAGCGGATGTAGAAAATAGTGAAGTTGTTGTTATCAGTAAACACAAAACATTTTGCATACCAGTGCTTTCAGAGGTCGACGACATACAGCCCACGATGGAGTCAAGGACCAAGTCGATACAAACCCCAGAACCGATACAGACGAGAAGTCGCTGGTTTAGATGACAATGAGGAATCCAGATCTGTTGGATTGGTAACAGACGGGCCTCTAAAATCGGAGGCCCCACCAGTTCAGGAGATAGTGGGAACTATAAACTAATTAGTAAGAATATTTTCGATCCATTTATGTGTAATAGTAGTATCTGTAATTGTATTTATAATAATTTAAATAATGTATGATATTTATAATATAAATAATAAGTATAATAATAACATTGTTATGAGTGGTAAAATTATTGCAACTATAGAGAACAATGGATATGTTAACCGAGAGCAGGATGATGAACGCCATGTAGTAGAGTTAATAATATAGTCCAAGGGGCAGTTTGATTGTCAAGTTTTTAATGGAAGACCCAGTATATCGACTAAAATTGGCGGGTTTGAAGTAAACTGTTTATTAGACACGGGGCCCGCATTAACGTATTAGATAGAAAGATTGCCGAAAAAATGTCAAATTCTCGTAAATAATATGCTGTTAACTTCAGGAGTATGTGCGATAGAAGTGGCATGGTGATATTACGGACGTGTAAAATAAAAGTGGTTTGGCGACTTATGAAAATAAATATTGTATTTTATGCAGCAAATAAGGTGTTTTCATCTGTTATTTTCGGTATGAATTTGATTACTGCTTTAGAATTGAGCTGAAATGTAAGGCGGCAACGTTGAGGGTCCCTCAATGAGGGAGCTAGAAGACATAGTGAATAGACCTAATTTGGAAATTTGGGCTTTAATCCTTATGTAGGAAAATTCAAATATTCGAACAAACAGAGATTTTAAAGGGTGATATAGAAATTCAGTCTACAGACTGGGACAGATTTATATAAATGTGTGGAAAAATATAAAGATATATTCCTGGCCGGTAACTTGGATATCGGGAAAACGATGTTGGTCGACCATCAGATTGAAACTGGAGGGAACCAATATTACAGAAACCCTGGCGCCAACTGGCTCATTTGGACAGACATATTGAAGAAGATTTACAAAATTTGGAACAACATGGGATAATAAAGAGATGCTCGTCGCCATGGAACACACCAATGGTTTGTGTTTGGAAGAAGGAAAAGAAAGAAATTCGGTTATATCTAGATTTTAGACTGTTAAATCAAGTTACTAAGAGGCCAGCATTCCCAATGCCAAATATCGAAGAGATGTTGGATGGTTTGAAAGGTACAAAGTGGTTCAGTTCGGTTGATTTAGAGAACGCTTACTATCAGGTGGGGCTGGAGGAGAATTCGAAACTGAAAACCACATTTTCATACTAGACGGGCCAGTTTTGTTTTACGCGAATTCCATTTGGCATAGCGGCCGCTCCATCAAAATTTCAGAAGTTGATGACTGACGTTTTGGGGGATATGTTGTGGACAGAGGCATTAGTGTACTTGGACGACATCCTCATTTTTTCTGAAACAGAAACCCAACATCTCGAGAGACTGGATACAGTTTTCTCAAGGATTTAAGCAGCAGAGCTTCGAATAAACCCACAAAAATGTAAATTATTTCAAAGAGAACTGAAGTTTTTGGGACACATAGTGAACAAAGACGGTGTTAAAACAGATCCAGAAAAGATCAGAGTGATTCAGGATTTTGAGCGACCTAAGTGCGTAAAGAAATTATGGAGTTTCTTGGGACTATGCAACTACTACAGAAAGTTCATTCAACAGTATTCAAAATTATCCAAACGGTTGGAGGAGATGTGCGGTAGCGGAAAAGACACGCTGTATTGGTCCTAACCACACACGGAGGCGTTTGAAAAATTGAAGAAATCACTAATCTCGAACTCGGTGTTATGTTATTCTGATTTCAAAAGACAATTTATATTAGACACGGATACTTCATTTGATGCTATTGGGGCTGTCTTGTCACAAAGAAATGATGGAGGTTAAGAGCAGGTGGTTGAATATGGGTCAAAGTCGATGTCAAAACTCGAAATGGGGTACTGTATCGCTCGGAAAGAATTATTGGCGATTTTTCATTTTACACAAAATTTCCAACATTTTCTATACGGTGCAAGTTTTAAGCTGAGGACCGATCACAAAGCGATAGAATTCATGATGACCATGAAGAAACCCATAACACCACATTTCCAGAACTGGATGAACTATTTTATTAGCCTCGATATGATGTTAGAATACAGGAAAGGCATATTGCATCAAAACGCGGATGCACTCTCAAGAAAAGATTGTCAAACATGTGCACAATGCCTCTTTCAGCATGAACAAGCAAAATTGACCAAGCCAAGGACGAGAATGTTAGCATTGGATACATATGTTTCACCAATTCCGTGGCAACAGGAAAAAGAGGAAATTACGAATATATTGCAATCAATAGACGACGGAAAGACGATGGAATTTAAATTAGATAAAGGATGTTTAATGACTTTGTTTAACAAAATATGGATCCCAAAACAGTTTCGGAAAGATTGTATTCTTTTCTTTCATAAATTCTTACGCAACACTGGAGTAAATAAAACATATTCGTTCCTGAAGGAGGAATATGATATGGACGATTTTGCTAAGGAGGTGGAATCAGTAGTACATGGCTGCCCGACATGTCAAATATCGAAAAAATATACCGGAAAAACGAAAGAAAAAACATGCAAATTGATGTCACCACGTCCGTTAGATGACATTTATATGGATTTCTGTGAACCGTTTCCGGTGATTAATGGACAGAACTATATCTTGGAAATCATTGACAGATTCAATAGATATATTAGTTTGACGGCCGTTAATAATCATGACGAATCAACGGTGATAAAAACCTTTCAACACAAATGGATATATAAATTTGGAGCTCCAGCAGATATCCACGTTGACAGAGGAAAAGTTTTTGAGTCCCACAGTTTTGGAGAATACGCTAAATCAATGCTGATGACAATCCATTTTTCAAGTCTATATCATCATAGCGCGAACGACAGTTTCGGACCATCTGGGGTGCTCTTAATACTACATTGAAGGAAAGAGGAGGTTCAAACTGGGTTGACATCCTCCCGGAACTGGAGTTCAGTTTGAATGATTCCAGGCAGAGTACTATTAGAGTTAGCCCAGCAGAAGTGATATTGCGAAAGCGTATCACATTAGATGGTTCTCACCACTATGAGCTGGATAATGAAAAGTTATAGAAGATTTAAACAAAAGAACTATCTTCAAACAAACCAAGGAGTTATAACGAGAAGAGAGTTTCGGGAAGGAGATGTGGTACTGGTAAAGAGGGAAAATAGACCAAAAGGATCAGACAGATACGAAGGACCATATGAAATTATCCGGAAAATACATGATCGGTGCGTAGAATTGAAAAATAAGACAGGGCGTGTAATAACGAGGAATATCGAATGGCTAAAGCCTTTTAAAGAAGGTGTGTGTTAGGATAAGAGAATCATATATTTATATTTATATACATATCTATATTTATACACATAAGGGATTGTAAATATTATTATAAATGCTCCTGAAATATCAATAGAAATATTAAAACGTTGCTTTAAATTAAGATTCAATTGTTTTGTTGTCAGATTTTAATAAATTAATAAATTCTTATTATTTCTTATTCGACTTACAAGGCTGATGCATAAATTTCCGACCATTTTGAATTAAAGATATTTATTTTTTAAGCAAAGTGGCGCACAGTTATTCTTCAACGTAATCACCATTAGCATCTATGGTATTTTGCCATCTTTTTTGCAACAAAAAGATGCCTTTGGTGAAAAGTCTTCATTTTTCGAATCAATGAAGTCATCTATGCATTTCTTGACTTCATCGCTGGTTTTGAAATGTTGTCCAGCGAGATAATATTGGAGAGACCGAAATATATGAAAATCTGTTGGAGCCAAGTCCGGTGAATAGGGTGGATACGGTAGAACCTCCCATCCAAGGGCTAAAATCATATTTTTCGTCTCCGTCGCAGCATGTGGTATAGTGTTATCATGCAGCAGTATGACCTTACGTCCACTATGGCCCACATACGTCCTTAACTCGCTGATTTTTTCGTTCAGTTTATATATCTTATCACAATAGCGTTGTGCGATAACCGTTTTACCGGGATCCAACAGTTCATAATAAAAAAAGACCCTTCATATCGCACGATATACACAGAAGGACCTTCTTCTTGGAATATTGCGTTTTGGGGTGGAGGTTGATGGAGATCCGGGTCTACCCTTTGCCTCTTTCATTCTGGGCTATCATAATACACCCATTTCTCGTCCCCAGTGACGATTCTCCATAAAAACGATTTTTTTCGGTGGCGAGTGAGGACTGTCGACTGGTTAACGTTGACGCACTTGGCCAGTTCACGGGTTGACTATCCATCATTCTCTTCTAAGAGAACCAGAAGCTCTTCGTCCTCCATTTCTTTCGGTCTACCTATTGGCGACTGGTCCTCCAGGTTGAATTCGATCTTGAACTTGGCGTACCATTCTTGGATCGTTGTAAGGCCAACACAGCCTGTGACATATTCTTGGTAAATTTCGTCCTTCTCTTGCGACGCCTTTTTTCCAAGATTAAACATGAATAATATACAGTGACGTGTGTGATTTTTATTGGTATCCATTTCCAGAATAATAAAAAAAATAAACACGTGGATTTTGGGGACTATTAAAGAAGCATATCATTTTTTTATCAAAGGTCGGAAACTTATGCATCGACCTAATATATTTGATTAATTATTATTTATAATTATTTTTTGTTTAAATAAATGATTTTTTTATATGTAAATTTGGAAATAAAAACTTTAAATGGCGAAATTCGATTTTGCAGTTTTTTTTCTTATCTCCTAAAATATCATTTCATTTGTGTAATTGATTACGAATCAATGACGGAATGCTAACAAGACTTCTTGATTTCTGTCGACGCGAATTCCAAGGAATAGCGAGACGAATTTATCAAATTCTTTTTGGATAATTTCCATCAATTTTTCTATTTAAATATTGATCTAACAAATATTCTTGAATGAACCGCTAAGAAAACAAAAATATATTAAGCATAGTGGCTTTTTAGAATGTCCTGAATGCTTCTAGTGCCTTCATACTGCTCTCCCTCATCAATACAGTACTGATAAGAAGGATCATCGTAGCATTGCTCAATCCCATCGATTCATCAGATATCACAGCAATGCTAAGCTCACCATCAACATAGGGTTCACCATGCTTCACAACAGTAATGCTGATCAATTCCACAGCCTTCACACGTCGAACAACAGATCAGCCTTAAATAGGTTTGCTAGTCCACTAGTATTACAAATTACTGTCCGCCATGCGAAAAGCATTATGCTAGCTTCCGACACTTATGCCTAGATTTTTCTAGTTTCTCAGGGACACCACCTGAAGGTTTGCTTAACTGGCTAAAGCATTTTGACCTTCTTGCATACGAAAAATAAAAGAATATTAGTCTTTTTATGGACTAAGAAAATGAAACAAATATTTTCGTAAAACGTTTACAAGTCGCTTTTTTTGTGGTAAATAAAAAATTCGAGAATAAAATTAATCTCATAAATCTAATCATAAATAATTAATGTCAATTTTTTGGTGTGAGAATTTCCATTTTTATGATGAGATTATAATTTAAAATTTTAATGAAGAAATATAACTCAATTATTTATGAATTTAAATTTAAAACATTATTTCTTACTTGAATTTTTTTATTTATATTTATATTTAAATAAAAATTTATGGGTTTGATTTTTTATAGGGGAAAGGAACACAACAAACTTACTGGTTACATGGAGAAGACTCGAACATAGTGGACCCCCTACCCGTGAAGAACTAATTGAACAAATGAGTTTCGTGAATCCAGAGTCATATTTATGTTTTCAAATTGCTACATGAGATCTAATAAATTTTTATAAATGTTTGAATTTAATTTTAATTTCTAATTAATTCTAATGTCAAGAATCAGTTTGGCTCGAAATTCGGATTATGTTCGACAAAATGAAATAATTAAATGATTTCACAATTTCATAAGAAAGTTTTTGAACGTTTCTTTTTCTTTTAATTTTCCAATAAATAAATACAATTGTTTTAATTTCAATTTTAAATTTAAAAATTATATAGAACAAAAGTTCAATTTTTAAAAACACTTTACATAAAACTTAGTTTTATTATTAAAAAATTC
>MQRK01185658.1:3924-19368 GCA_001938485.1 Girardia tigrina | reverse complement strand
GGGGGGTAGTGAGGGAGAACCCGCATTTATACACTACTAACCAATATGGAAATTGTAGGAAATTCGTTGTATTTAATTGTTGATGCAGGTTGTATTGTTGTGTCAATAAATCTTGTAATAGTTTAATCTTGATTTTATATAAAATATGTTAATACATTTGTTAAAATGGATATAGAAACACAAATGAAATATGTATTAGAGATAGTAAAGCTGAATTCAGAAATGAATGGACAAATGTTGTACTTGTTAAAGTGTTGTACGTTAATAAATGTTTTATATGTTACTTTCTGAAATGATTATTTGATTAACCTTTAATTGAATTAAAACGTAACAAGATTGTAAAGGACAAAGATTTATTTACATATGTACAATATATACAAGTGGATCATTCACAAAAAATAATGTCCATGAGGTAATGTACTTATTCCATCTGTCGAAATATGTCGTTTATCGTCAAACCAGTCTAGGCTTTTATTCCGCATCATTACTGTGGAGACTTGGTGTTCTCTTGATTGGATCCTTCGCATTTCAGAAATTATATTGATTTGTTCCGGCAGCACTCTCATATAATCATGGAATCCGATTTGGTTTGCTAACGTTGCCCGTTGAACTCCCAATTCTTGCAATTTGAATGCAAAGAAAATAGATTTCATCCCAGCATTATTTTTCAACCATTCAAAATATGATAATCGTCTATTTATATGTGAATTGTTAGAAAAATGTAATACTCATAAAATTAAATTCAAAGTACTAACCAAAACATCCGAAGATTATATATCTTTCCAAGTTGGATGTTTGAGATTTCTAGATGCTATAAATTTCCATGGAGGAAAATTATCTGAACTAAGTAAATTTGTAAATGAGTATAATGCAAGAATCATCTATTATTTTTTGATGATAATCAAAAGAAATCTCCTAAAAAAGGATATTCCCCTATGATTATATAAATGGAGAATCATTTGATGATATTAAGAAAATCCTGGATGAAGATCATATTCCAGAATATGAAAAATTTTATAATGTTATAAAGAAAACATTAATAAAACCAAAGCAACATGAAATTGCTAAACAAAATGAATTGATCTCGGATGTACTAATTTGAATGATTATGTCCTTCAATACATGAAAGCCGATGTATTTTTATTAGGGGATCTATTTGAAAATTTCAGAGAAATGTGCATGCAATATTATGAAATAGATCCCTGCTATTGATATTCAGCCCCAGGATTCATATTCCAAGCTGAAATGAAATTCACTAAAGCTAATTTAAAACACTTTAATGAAAAGTCATACGATTTGTTAATGTTTTTTGAAAAAAGGAACAAGAGTGGGAATGGATGGGGTATTTGGAAATCGACATGTAGTTGCACATAATAAATTTACAGAATCTAAATTTGAATTTCATACAACTCTCAAAACCGAAGAAAGCAAAAAATTAAGTGAAGAATTTAATAATTGTAAAGATAAAAGCAAACTGGATTATACAAAATTTTTTAAGTAATTTTCTTTTATATTTAGATGAGAATTCCCTTTACGCTACATCAATGAAATACAAATTACCGATCGGAGAAATGGAATAGTCAAAAAATAAAAAAATATAAGAAATCTTCAAAAAAAGTAACTATAGATATGTATGTGAAGTTAAACTGGAATATCCAGAAGAAATTAAAAAAAGGACATTTTATTATCCTCTATGTCCTGAGAAATTAATGCCAAAAATAGAAAGGGGCATCAGTTTATTTGGATGACATACTAATAGCGACAAGTACAAAGGAAGAACATTACAAGGTGATAAGAGAAGTATTTGAGAGGATCCAACAAACAGGACTAAGAATAAAACCAGCGAAATGTAAGATGYTGCGACTGGAAGTAAAATTTCTGGGACACATAATAAATGACCAAGGGATACAGACAGATCCAGAAAAGATTGCAGCGATAGAGAATTTCCAAAGGCCTAAATGTATTAAGAATTTGAGAAGTTTTTTAGGAATTCGCAACTATTATAGAAGGTTTATTAAAGGATATGCAAAGAAAGCCAAAGTATTAGAAGGAATGTGTGGTTTAAATAAAGAAAAGTTAATCTGGACGGATGCATGCGAAATAGCGTTTAAGGACATGAAGGAAGCATTGATAATGGAACCAATACTGAGCTGCCCAGATTTCGGAAAACAATTTATTCTAGATATAGATGCCAGTTTTGATAGCATAGGGGCGGTACTGTCACAGATAAGTGATTCGGGGTAAGAGCAAGTAATAGCATATGGATCACATTCAATGTCAGCACATGAAAAAGGTTATTGCATAACAAGGAAAGAACTTTTGGCAATTCTTTATTTTTGCCAGTATTTCAAACATTATCTGTACGGGAAGAGATTTAAAATGAGAACGGATCATAAAGCTATAACGTTCATGTTTCATACAAAGAAACCCTTAACGACTCAATTCCAAACGTGGATGAATTACTTAAGTAGTTTGGATATCGAAATAGAATATAGAAAGGGAGTGCTGCACGTCAACGCTGATATGTTATCAAGACAGAATTACGACACATGCACACAATGCCAAATGGAACACGAAGAAGCGAAAAAAGGGAAAAACAAGACGAGATTATTGGCAGTGACTACGAGGAGTCAAAACCGAGCGGGTATGAAAGAATGGATACCGAAAGAAAAAAAGAAGCGATCTTATCATACAAACACATAGATTATTGTACCATGCGGGAGCCGAGAATGTATACGAATATCTGAGGGACAAGTTAGACATGGAAGACGAAAAGAAAACGGTAAAAGAAGTGGTAGGATCATGCATGGAGTGTCAACGAACAAAGACAATAACCACAAAGACAAAGGAAGAAAACATAAAAATAACAACGTCAGAAATATTTGAGAAAGTTTATATAGGCATCTGCGGACCATGGAATGAAACAGTAAGAAAAGAAAGATACATCTTGGGAATAATTGACCATTTCAGTAAATATGTGAGCTTGACAGCAATTAAAAGACAAGAGGAAGAGACAATAGTACAAATGATATTACAGAAATGGATATTAAAATTTGGAGCACCAAAAGAGATCCACATAGACTGCGGGAAATGTTTCGAAGCGAAAAAAGTAAAAGAAATGTTGGAAGCAAAAGGTATCGAATTGATTTTCTCTAGCCCATACCACCATAACACAAATGGGATAATTGAAAGGCAGTTTCGGACAATACGAGAATTCATACAGGCAAGTTTGAAAGAACGAAATGCTACAAGTTGGGCAGACATATTGCCGGAAGTGGAATTTGCTATAAATGCAACGAAACAAAAGACGATAGGGAAGAAAATAGACAGACAAAAGTGGTATGATAACAGCAAAATAAACCGGGAGGATACCAGAATAAGACTAAAAGAAAAAAATGAGACAGAGAAAAATGTAACGCGAAGAATTTATAAGGTGGGCGAAAAGGTCTGGATTCAAAAGGAAAATAGAACGAAAGGAGAAGATAGATTTGAGGGCCCTTATGAAATTATAGAAAAAATTCACGAAAGAAGTTACAAGTTGAAAGACAAAAATGCTAGACAACTTATTCGAAATGTTTAAAAATTCAAAAATTTTAAAAACGAGGGGGATGTCGGGGTTCGTTTTGGTGATCTTTAAATTTTTGATATTTTTAAATTTTCGATATTTTTAAAAAAATCATATTTATATTTTAAATAAATCAAAAATAATATTCGATTAATGAAAATGAAATAACTCTCTAAAATAAAAATCTTTTTAAATTCTTAAAAAAAGAACAGGCGCATTCTTTTAAAATTTGAAAATAATTAATTGTTATAAATAATCTCTAAAATAAATATTTAAAACCAAAAGTTTTTAAACAGTTATAAGTAAAAAAAATATCTTAATTAATTTTAAAAAGTTAATTCCATAAATAATTGATAAAATATAGATATATAAATATATTAAAAATTTTATAATTAAAATCTCTATTAAATAATAATAAATTTAAATAGTGATTAATAATTGTGTATTTTAAAAATTCGTGATTTGTATTTCAAAAATAAAAATAATATTTTCTGTATTTCAAATTTATGAATTGTATTTTAAAGTTGTAAATTGTTTTTGCAAATTTTTGTTAAAAACAAATAAAATGTTTTATTAAAGAGAAATAATTTATAGTTTAAATTATTAATAATCACTATGTTTAAATTGAATTTTTAAAATATTTTTAAAGATCTAAATTTATGCAAAATTGAATAAAATGACATATTTATATATTTATCGATATTATTATGTATATTTAGATTTTTTTAGATCTGGATTATGTAATTGAAATAGTTCCTCATAAATTTGTTTCTATAATGAAAATTGTAGTATAAATAAAGTTTGCAAAATTATGACTTCTGATTTCAATCACGAACCTAATATAAATAATGATAATAATTTAATTTAAAATATAGTAATTCAAATGTTCGAATCCCGAACAGCATTAAGAAAGAATATTACGAAAGAAGGTATAAGTTATGTGCATTGCAAACTTCAACTGCAAAAAGGTCCCAATGGCTTTAAGGAAATCAATTTTGAAATAATGTATTTAACTAATAATTATATTAAAATAGAAACCAATGAAAATACATTAATTTCTAAAATTGAAATAGCGGCAAATTATTTTTTAGAATTTGATAAAAATTCCATTCTGCATTCGTTGCATGGATTTGATAAAATTGATGTGGACAAGTATCCTACACATAAATTGTTTGCTGGAGATAATAGTTTTTACTTCTTGAACCAGAAAAATATTGTTCTTGGTGATGCGAGAGCGAGTGCAGCGTGGTGGCTGCGGTGTGTTGGTGATAGGGGGTGCACTGCGGGACTCGGAGGGCTTAAATATCGAGGCTCACCAATTTCGAATTTTAGGTTTGTCATTTCCGACATTACTCGAACATCTCTCTCTTGCCGATCGAATTATATTCTCCTTTTCCTCGTCCGAAAAGTTCCGGATCGCATCACGCTTTTAGCTGTCATAAATATTCTGACATTTTTAGTACGAGTCTGTTCATCGGGCACGCCACTGATGATACCGAGGTTATTCTCTACAGTTACATCAATTATTAGATCCTCGGTAAATTTATCCTGAGCCGTTATGGCCTTAACATGATGCAAAACGTCATTTGATCGGATTTGTAATTGGAAATATTTGATTGAAACATCTCCTCCCGAAGTTCAAGCATTATTCTCGCCGGAGCCGATTTCTCACCTCTAATAAATTGCTTTATGCTAGACACCTTTTGAATTGACAATCGAAAGAAAAACAATGGCATCTTTTGTAATTTTTGCTCAATATCTTCAGGATTTAAGTCGATCGATTCACCGAGTCTTTCGAACACCTGTTTCGGATTTCCAGACGATGGCGATTTGCAACTGTCTTCGATTCCCATCTCAAACACATAGCCACCCGAACTACGTTTCTATAAATTTGTCATAAAAAATTTACTTTCGTTTGAAATGAACAACAGGAAAAGAAGTAAATTCCGAATTTCACAATATTTATTTACTATTTACAAAATGGTGCCTTTTATTCAAATTCGCAAATTTTTTGCGCAGAATAAAAATAAATAATCTATTAAAACAATCGAAATTATAATAACAACACAAATTCACGATTTCGAGTTCGAAAAAAAATAAAATTAATAATCATGTCAAATGTTCTAACCATTCCCAGATTGGCCAATCATGGGTCATTTATTAATAGAATGATTATTGCGGAACTATTTTCTGTCTGTTGAGAGGTGCGCAACTGATCGACAAACTGCTCGAGATCGGAGTTTTGTTTTAGAAGGTTATTGTTGAGTGCGTTAGTATCGTTGATTTGTTTGTTAGATTTGCAATTTGCTTCTGGTGTTGTTTGCTTTTTTGGTCGAAATTTGCCAACTCCTGTTCCTTCAACTGCTGACTGCTCTAGTTCAGCGCAGAGTTTTTGTAATCGTAATTTCTCGTTTAATAGCTCTGTATGTGCAGTTTTTGCTGCCAGTAAATCCTGTTGAATAGACTACAATTTTGTGCTATTGGTAATGAAATCGCTTTGGACTGCCACAAGTTGGTCTTGTATTCGATGTTTATCTGACTGTAGCGTATTTATTTGGGTGGTCAAATCAATTTCTTGTGATTTTAACATTTCTTTGCATTCGGCCTGAATGCTCGTATATTCTTGTTGCACTGATGATGATTTATTCAAAAGATCTTCTTTTTCAATCTTGAGTTGCTCAAACTGTTGGCATTTCTCATTCATAATAACCATTGGCTCTTCCAAAGATCGAGCACGGACTTCCCTCTCATTATCATTATCGCTTGACTCCACTCGCCACTGATTCACTCTCTCAACCGAGCCTCATTTTACAATCAAACAGTTCTTCATTTGATAAAGGAATATGAGTCAAAATACATATTTCAAATTACGGATATTAATATCGTTAACATTGAATGCAATATAGCTAACGGTGGATACGTTTCCATAGAGGATAGAAATGATATTAGAAACGATATTGAAAATTTGTAAAATACAAACATTATTTATTTTTCTTTTCCAGCATTCTCTGTACCTATTGGATATAAAATTTCGGAGCGTCTAACATTCGACACTTACTATCCTGTATACATTTATCAAATAAATGATCATCGATGATAAGAACAGATTGATTAATTTCAATAATGAACGAACCCATATGTGTTGTATTATGTTATCAAATCCATTTGTATAAATCTCTTTCGGTGCTCCAAATCTCAAGATCCATTTGGTCATTATGGTGTCTTTTATGGTTATTTCATTCTGCTTGGTAATGGCTGTCAAAGATATGTGCTTACTAAACTGATCTATGATTGCAACAATATACTTGTTCCTTCTCCAAGTCTTCTTTAGTGGTCCGCATATGAACCATCTTCATGAGCCATCAAGCATTGTGTACATGTATCACATGTATTCCGAGAAAACATATCCGCGTTGGAATGATCTGTTCCTTTTCTGTATTCTAAGTGTATGTCCAGACTTGATAAATAATTTATCCATGTCTGAAATTGCGCCGTTATCAGTTTTTTGTTTTAACCATAAACGTAATTGCCTTATGATCCGTTCTCAAAGTGAATCGCTTCCCGTACAAATAATGATTAAAATGCGACAGAAGTAATACATTGCCAACAGCTCTTTCCTAGTAATGTAATATTATTTTTCATGATTATTCATGGAGTGTGAACCATATGCAATAACTCTCTTACGTCCATTCTTGTCTCTTTGGAATAATACTGCTCCAATCGTGTCGAAACTGGCATCAATGTCCAGTATAAATTCTTTCTGGAAATCTTAGAATCCTAGAATCGGTGGTGTTGTTAAAGCCTCTTTCATCTCTACAAATGCTACATCACATGCGACTGTCCATAACTATTTCTTCTTGTTCAATTAACAGAGTTTCCAATGTCTTGGCCTTTGTTGCGTAGTCCTTAATAAATCGTCTGTAATAATTGCAAATTCCAAGTAAACTTCTTAGATTTTTTACACATTTTGTTTTTATCAAATGTCTTTATGGCTTCTAATTTTCATGGGTCCGTCTGTATACATTTATTATTAATTAAATGTCCAAAAATTTAACTTCCGTTTTGAAGATATGGTACTTTTCCGGATTAATTCTTAAACCTGCTTTACCGATTTGGTCCAATACCTTATCCAAAGTTTCGTAATGTTGTTACAATGATTTTGAAAATAAAAGAATGTCATCTAAATATATCACTGTCTGTTCTATGCCGCGGATCACCTTTGTCATGATTTCCTGAAACGTTCCCGGTGCCGCTGATATACCACACGGCCTTCTATTGAAACAAAATTGTCCTAGCTTTGTTGAAAATGCTGTTTTTAGCTTTGAATCTTCCTCTAGTTTGACCTGGTAGTATGCATTGCCTGAATTGATTGATGTGAAATATCTGGTTCCATACAATCTGTCCATCATTTCTATCATTTTTGGTATAGGAAATGCCTGTCTCTCCGTGACTAGGTTTAGCTGTCTAAAATCCAAGCAAATTTTCACATCATTCTTTTCTTTCAAATCATCGGTGTATTCCACGGTGAATTACATTTCATAATAATGTTGTTTTCCCACAAATTCTCATCGATCTTTTCTTCCAGATTAACTGGTTGCCCATGTGGTCTAAGGTTAATTGGAGCTCCTTTCGTGTCTATTTTATGTTTAATCATCGTCGAACATCCGATATTCCATTTATCCGCCATAAAAACTCCTTGATGGTTTTAACAATATCTACAATCTTTGGTCTATCTGCAATTTTCATAATTTCCATGGCTCTTTTGAATCTTTCCTCGTTTGCAACCTTACGTACAAATTTGGCTTCTAAGTTACTGATGATGCAAGAGTAAGCGCAGCAATTTTGTGGCCGCGGTGCGCCGGCAACGGAGAGCGAGCATCCGGTCGGGGGATCACATTTAAAATTTGCATCTTACATTTTATAACCCCATTATCATCGGACGATTGCGTGAGATCGAGTCCTGTTGTCGTTTTGATGGTTTCAATTTCCATTTTATTGAAGATCGAGTAGAGCATTTTCGTCAGAGTGGCCTTGGCGGTCACCCGGTTGACGGTGTCTTTTGACGCGAGAAAGATGCTGTAGCAAATGCGCACCATGGCGATCAGATTGTTGGCGTGCACCTGGAGATTCGGGTTGATGACGATCGTGAGAATGGCCTTGATGATCTGCAGCTGCATGGCTTCCCCGGAATGGCCGTCCTGAAAGGCGTCACAGATGAACACGATGATCTTATCGATGAGTCTTTCATTGGAGGAGTCGCGATAGAGCGCCGAGTTCGAGATGTGACCGTACGCGATCAGTTTCTGGAGACAGTCGAGTGCGATCACGATAATGCTCTGAGACTTGCTCGATAACGCCATTTCGAATGGCCGAAAGAAGCGCGGATCGTTCATGAGAGTGTTGACATAGGATTTGATCGACGGTAAGACGACGACCGATTGGCCGTTTGTGTCGGTAATTTTCTCTTTCAATTACGCCAATACATTGTCGCAACATTTCTTTAGTTCAGAGTTGTGAGACTTTTTGATTTATTTGTCGTGGAGAATTCGCGGCTTGGCATCTCTCAGCTCAAGATACCAATAATTGATTTTATTGAAACTGATCGATTCTGTTAATTCGAAACACAAAATCGCCACTTTAGCGCCGCGATAATACATTCGTGTCATTGACTGATATCGCTCGCTGCCTGCCGTGTCGCAAACGCCCATTATAATCTGAATATTATCACTGTTCTTCAACTGGCGCGCGCCATAGGCCGCCCGGATCGTTGGTTGATAGGCGTTATTCGCCTGGAAATTCTCGTTCAAAAATCGATCGACTAATGCAGTTTTTCCGTCACATTCTTTGCCCAAAACAACAACTTTCAAGTCGACTTTGGTTACCATTACAAATCGAAATTAATGATAAAAAATCACACCAGATAAATTGAAAATCGAATACGAAAACGAATTCGTTTTTTTTCTCAAAGCAAATTTGGAATTAGTGTTCAATGGGATTATTTAAACCAATGATGAATAAATTATTATCTAAGGTAATAAAAAATTTGAATTGTCGACTGATAATGATTTATTTTTATCAAACAAGCGTCACAAAAAATTCTTACACCAAAATTTCATCAACACATCATCATTTAAACAAATCATGCTATAATAAATTTTCAATCGATTTCCGAACATTAACAAAAAAACTTGATTTTTTTTAATTCTCAAACAATTTTCTCATAGATGAAAATTGTCTTTAGAAGATAAAATAATATAAAAATTATTTAAAGTAATTAACAATATTTTTCATTAAATTTCAAACGAAAGAAAATTCAAATCAAATGAGTAATAATACAAACTCTGTTTATTGAAGAGATTATTTGTTTTCAAAATCGATAAATTTGAATTCGATTTCCATAACGGCGATTCGTCGTCATCTTCGTTGTTGTTAGAAATACATTTTTCTTTTTGATTATCGAATTCGTCTGATGAGTGGAAATCGATGCGACAAATATTACAATTGAGAGCCAACATTTATTAGAGGAAATCAATTTTTTTAATGATACTCAATTTCACAAACCGCAATTTTAGATTTATTTAAAATCGCGAAACAGTTACATACTTGATAAAATTGTTCGTTCACACCATTTTCTTTCTTTTTCCAATGTAACTCGATTCCAAACGCTATTTTTAGTTCTATTCCTCCTATTATGTCTGATGTTACATCATTTAATACAATGAACGTTATATTTCTCCGTTTTTCTTTAATTTCATCTCAAAACCCAATGTCAAAAAGTATTCAACACCATCAAATTGGAAGAAAATAATATCCTATCATTCACATTCTTGATTTTGATAAACATTTAACAATGGTTTAAGTTTTTACAAAAACCGGATTCAATCTCAAAGATGATTAAGGCGTATTCCCAATAAAATTGAATAATGCCTTCAATCAGATATACATCTATTCTAGTATTGCAGAGCCAATAATTGTTTGATCAGATCGAGTACCTCTTTTAAAATGTGTTTGGATAGATGGTTCAAAACACAAGCATGGAGAGCTAGTATATTTTGCACCGGCTGTTCCCATGTATTTATCTATTTCCTCCATATGTATAAACAAAATTGAAGTTAATATTCGTGATGATAGTGGGAGACCTATTGAGATTAGTTTTGGAGAAAAGACTATATTAACTATGCATTTCAAGAAAATACATGATTGATAGAGATATTGTACAATTGAATTATGGTCCTCTACAGGGCGGTAATCTTCCATACTTTAGAGGTAAACAGTGTGGAGGTAATTGGAAGGCGACATTAGGCAGATATGTAATTCCTATAATGAGAAAATTTGGTATACCTGTAGCAAAGATTGCAGGTAAAGCAATATTACGTGCAGGTAAAAATCTTTTGAATCGTACTAAAAAGCCTCTTGAAGCATTGAAGGAAGCTGCTACTGAGATATTACCAGAAAT
Source organism: Girardia tigrina (assembly GCA_001938485.1). Lineage (NCBI taxonomy): Eukaryota > Metazoa > Platyhelminthes > Tricladida > Dugesiidae > Girardia > Girardia tigrina. Next base: position 8,347 of record MQRK01185658.1, on the reverse strand, counting down.
TAAGTCCAATGCTAAAGGTGCTTTTTGTGAGGCCGTTTCAGTAATGGATCAAGGTAATGGAGGAAGAAAAAGAAAAGGTTTAGATATAATCAAAGAAACAAAACATATGAAAACGATATTCTCAGAATGAATGCTAAATCGGAATTGGACATATATTTAGTCCAGCTCCACCACAAGTCGTTATGGAATCATATGCTTTTGAAGATATTTACCCCAAAGATAGTATTAGTGGGTATAATAAATCTCATATAGAGTTTGATATTATCGGTAGTGAAGATGAATATATTGATATGAATGTTATAATACTTACCATTAAAATAAAAGCAGTTGATGAATCAGGAAAAGACATTACTGTTGACATTACAAAATTAACACCGAGCAATTACTTCTTTCATTTCTTATTTAAAGATATGACCTTGTTTCTCAGTAATACAAAGATTGAGGACACTATTGATAGTTATTATCAAAAGGCTATCATTGAGACTACATTAAATTTAAGTTCAGATACGAAGAATACGTTTCTCAAGTCCATGGGGTATGGTGACGCAACTGAAGGAGTCAGATGGTTGCGGAAATCAGCCTTGATGACATTATGTCAACCGTTAAATCTGGACTTTTTTGAGCAGCCAAAATATCTCATACCAAATGTTAATATAACAATCAAGATTCATCAAAATGAAAGTAAAGTTATCTTTCAATATGAAAAGACTGGTACTGAAACAGAGATTAAGTCTCAAATATATTTTGAGAGTGCAAAGTGATGGATACGACGTGTTCGTACAACAGAATCAGTAAGATTGGCTCATATTATGGGTCTTGATAATCAAAATGCTATATATCCCATTCGAAAAGCAAGAATTGTTCAGTTTTCAGTTCCTAAAGGATCACATGGTGAATACAAGGACAATCTGTTTAGTGATGAACGTTTACCAAAATTTGTATTGGTAACATTTCAAGATAGTAAAAAAGTTAGTGGAGATTACGCAACATATTGCTCTACATTTGACAACTGTAATATTAGCTCCCTAACCCTATCTCGAGGAATTGATTATAGAGATTCATATAAAATTGACTTTGAAAAGAATGATTTTACTGAAGCATAATATAAGTCTATAATATTGAAAATGGCACTCGTGATTACAAATATCGATAATGGAATCACTATGGATGATTTCAAAACAAAATACCCCTACTTTACATTTGTCTTGGCACCTGATTTTTATGTTGATCAAATACAAATGCCACGAACAGGCAATTTAAAATTGGATTTAAGATTCCATAAGGCATTATATAAAACAATCACAATGTATATATATGGAGTATTTGATAGTGAGATACAAATACGAAAAGATGATACAGTTATTGTATAAACACAGTATTAGAACTGTAAACAACAATTACGAACAGAACTAATATATGAAGTAAGTTGTATCTAAACCTTTTATATTTACATATATAGTACATATCAGATTGAAAAAGCTTTGAAAGGATATCCTCAATTCCGAGGAGTATATTCGTTGGATAAAGTTCCAGATTATCTACTCGATGGAGAATATGTAAATTAATACTCAGACTGCTAATTTACCAGCAGAACACTGGATTGCAGTACATGTGACTTCAGATCTTATACGAGTATTCGATCCACTTGGGATGTATTACCCATCAACGTTGGTGACAAAATTGGAACGAATGCAACAACATGTCATATATAATAATGTAATGTATCAAAATCCACTAACATTTCTATGTGGAATTTATTGTATAGACTGGCTTAAACGTCAATTGTTATAAACAAAGTTACTATGTTTGTGAGGAATATTTTAAATTTGGTATGTTGAAATTGGTTTGTTGAATTTTGTATGTTGAGTTTAGTATTTGGAAATGTGTTTCTCCCACCCAGATGGAAAATTGATATTTTATATGTTCACGATAAATAATTATTCGAGTATAATTTATATAATTTAAATTTTAATTTATATTTTAAAGTACAACATAAGATATTTAAAAACATTAAAAATATTAAATATTTTCAAATCTTCATTTTAAATTTAAATAAAATAAATAGTTTTAACTAAGTTTTGAATTAACTAAATATTCTTTCTTGACATAAAATAATTTTTAAATAAAATTAATATGTAAATAAAAATTAATACTAAAACTACAAAATTGAATTTTAAAAATAAAATCAGAAAATAATGAAAAATTTGTTCGAATAATTGTTTATTAACAAACATTAATAAAAAATTATCAATTTAGAACTATGTCGAATGACGAGAGTTTCGCTGAGAGTTGTCCAAAAGACAATTCTGATTGTAATGAAAATAAAAGTTTGAAAACCCATGTTGGTGTTCTTAATAATGTTAATAAATTGTTATTGTTGAAAAATGTCTATCTTCTTTATTTATTTTGAGAGATTTGTGAATAATAAAGATGAGTATATGATTAAAGAGTTTGTGTATAATACCTGTGGACAACATGTTGAATCCATTACATTATGTATTTGAGTAAGTTAAATTAGAGTTTCAAATGTAATATAACTTGTGGGTGCAATTTCTAGACATAAAATGCCCTGTTGTTCAAGCAAAGCACAAAGAAAAAATGCTTATTTAACATTATATCATCATAAATTGACGTGGGAAGAACACAATACCAATTTTTGTAAGGATTGTTTAATGCGAGACATTCGATCCCGATGTAATTTAACTGAAGCAAGGATAATGTCAAGGATAATGTCAAGAATAATGATGATGGGAGAAAGAAATAGTTGATAAAGTCTTTATTTCCTGATCTGAGAATATGCATATATAAATGTGACAAACTAAAAGTGATAACAAAAAACATTTCTTGTATATATTGTGAACATGGTTCCCATTGTGCTTATAAAAGGTGTTTAGCGTTGTGTCAAAATTATATTTCAATGAAATAAATGTTTATTATATTTAGAATTCATTGTTTTTTAACGTATCACTTTCAATAAATAAAACATTGAATAAAATGAACTCTTACAGCGTAAGTAATTGATTTATGGTCCAGAAAACCCATGCATGTTTTCAGTATATGTTGAGTTTTACACTTTTTTCGAAAATGTTGATGTGGAATCTGAATATACGTACATAAGTTTCTATTCAAGTACATTAGCACTTTTTTGATATTCTGCTTCCTTGTACCTCTAAAATCGATGTGCATTTTGTGTAAATTTGCACATTATGTTAATTATAAGAAAAAGTAATCAATATATGAAAATTCTAATTGCATATTAAGATAGAGAATCAAAACGTGCATCAAACACATGATATCGATTTTTGACACTAGCACTTTTAAAAAATTTAATGTAATGATTTGCACTTTTGCATGTGTGCAGCATGAAAAGCACTATAATATTTATCTATAATATTTTGATAAATTTGATAAAAATATTGAAAAAATCACAAAATCGATTAAAAAATAGGCAAATAAAAATTTACCGCACAATGTGCACTTTAATAATATTGATTAACATATTTGGGCACTGTGCAGAGATCGATTAGCACTTTTTTCTTATTCTCAATCTGAAATATATTTTCAGACTACTACAATATTATTGATTTATATTCTTACTTTCTGTCTAACAAATACATTTTATAACTACTACAATTATATTTATTAATAAATAAAGTTGTAGTTTTATAAATGTATTTTTAATTTTATTCTGTATTATTCTCAATCTGAAATGTATTTTCAGACTATTACAATATTATTGATTAATCAATAAAGTTGTAGTTTTCTAGTATTATTTATTTAGTATAAAATTATAATTATCCTTATCTGTTGAATTTCTTTCTTTTTTAAATTGTGTTATCCTTGTCTTTCTTGCACTTTTCTATAGTATCTCATTCTTAATCGTTATATAATTTTCTGTTCCAATTTTTCTATATAAAAAAATTAAGTTGTAGTTTTATAAATGTATTTTTAATATTTGTTACAACAATTAAATATTCTTAAAAATATTCTTAGAATAAAATAATATTTTTAAGAAGAAAATAAATTCTATGGAATTTGGAATAAAATTTATGGTAACCAGACAATTCGACACAAGACAATTCGACACAAGACAATTCGACACACGTACAATTCGACACAAGACAATTCGACACAAGACAATTCGACACAAGACAATTCGACACAAATTTTTTAATTCGACACATTTTTTTAATGGGACAAATATTTTATTTCGACACATTTTATTACTACACATTTTTTGAAACTCGACATTTTCAATAACTATATTTTGGTTAGACTAATAAGTTTTTCTGTATTTAATATGAAAAAAATATCAACTTAATATGAAAAAAATCAATTTTTATGAAAAAAATGTATTTAATATGAAAAATTTTAATCCGACACATTTATTAATTCGAAACAAATTTTTTAATGCGACACATTT
>MQRK01185647.1:436-11043 GCA_001938485.1 Girardia tigrina | reverse complement strand
TATGTTGAGTAAATGAAATATTAATAAAATTTTAAAATTTAAATTTTGTTTAAATTAGTAAAATAAGAAAATTATTTACTTTTTACTATCAAATCAATGATAAAAAAATAAATAATAAGAATAAAATTTTTAGAAAAATAGAATATTTACATAAAGAACAAAAACATTAAAGATAAATTTGTAAATAAAGTAATTAAAAATGTTAAAAAGAAGTATAAAAAGGAAAGAAAATGATAAAAAAAGTACGACAAAAAATTAATTAAAAGCTAATTAATTTTGCACTTTAATTCATCGAAATCTTTATACTCTTTAATATGTCAATGAACTCCATTTAAAAATTGATCCGTAATTATTCATCCTGTCGTGGCATCTTTTCCAAAGGGTTTCTCAGCCATTTCTTTTAATTCGAAACAATACTCAGTGACGTTTTCATTCTGTTTTTGTTTTCTGTTCCTGAAATTATGTACATAAATTTTGCCTAATTCGACATCTATTACTACAACAGATCTTAATTTATCAATGATTCATCGATTGTTGCTTTCTGATCTAAATTATTTAAAGCCTATAAGGTATACCCTTTTAAATTAAGTGGTAATCTACGTGTCATCTCAGTCTCTCCCCAACCACTAGCATTGGCATAGCTTTTATATTTGTTTCGGTCGATAACTTATTAAAAAAATACCATTTAAAAGAAAACAAATAACATTAAAAACAAGACAAAATATAGTCATACATATATTAAAGCAATATCACAATGATGAATGAATCGGAAATCATTGAGAGTCACCAGCAGCCATTAACGTCTCCACGAAGGCGAGTAAGGCAGCCTTATCATTTCCAGTGTTCTAAAAGATATGTCGATAAGTCGAAATACGAAAAGCTATGCCAAAACCTACCTGACGTGCAAAATTGTGACACTGACCCCTTCGTGTAAATCTTGAAGAAGGCTATCCGTGATGATCCAGTACGCCAATGTCTGATTTCCCCGAGAAAAGATATTAACTCCTAAAGAAGTATATAAATTAAATAGAAAACACCTCAAAGGAATAAAAACAATTACAGTACTTTTCTCTTTGCAGAATTCAATCAACAGACCACTCAGCGAAAGATCCTCTCTTCACCCGTCCATAGCTGTGCCTTGTGCCAAGATCGGACCGTCCTGTGGGGGGTTGTCGACCCCTGAAGAATTTAAAATTAATTAATATTACGAAAAAAAATAAAAAAGATAGTTACCGAGCCTTCCGTTGCTTGTAGACTACCATCCGACCATCTCTGTGAAGATCTCAAGAAGGGTAATCACTGTGTGCGGCCCGTGAAGAGATAGGCCCATCCCATGCAAAGATGTTGGCACCTGAAAACACAAGAAATCAATTAAATATAATAAATTAATAAACAAACCCGTGGTGACTCAAAAACAGACAAAGACTTTCATGAATAATGATGAATAATAAAGTCATATGATTTCTTGTCAGCAATGTTAACTCTAACACACTCGGAGCGTGACTAGAAAAGACCAATGGCGGTGGTGAAAGACTGAAAGTCGCGAATCAGAATGCGCAAAAACTAAATCTGCACAACGACAAGAATAAACGTTTTTATAAATATAGCAATCATTATCATTCAAGACACAATTTTTTTAACATCATTCTAAAACACGATTTTGAAACAGAATTATCCGACAAAAGTCAAGACACAAAGCCATAGAACCCTCGCAATTCATTACGACAGTCAAGATTCATTCCATGATAGTGGCAATATTAAGTGACGATCACTGTGAGACGATAAAGAATCAGGAACTACCGTATCATCCGACAGTTACTGGGAAGCCAACCATTGACCATGTAAAGATTTAGTTGCTTATTTATTTATTTTTTATTTTCTATTTTGGTTTTGTAAAATTTGAATTTCGCATTTAATATATTTTACCAATAAATTTATCTTAATTTTATTATTACATATTTGATAATTAACCGTTATTCCGTCGTCGTCATCGTCCTACCGCCTCATGTAAAGGATTTCACACAAGTGTTGTGCCATACCCGTTATGATAACAATTCCAAAAGTACTGAGCCTCGACACATGATGACATTAAATTGCGATATTACGTCAGAGAGTACCCAGTCGTCGTGTAATAAATAAAAAAAATAGAGAAATCCTTGGGTCCTGGTAAGACCAGAGGTAGAATCCATCGAGACCTTCACAGTCGAAATTAAATTGTTTAATCAATTACGAGAATACCCATCAGCAATTATGTGGCAAACAAGAATTGTTAAATGTCTGACAAATCAATATCAATTGAACCACTACTAATGACAAAGTTGTCATTGGGGTGCATACAGTGGTCAGAGTATTCCTGCAGATTTCCGTGTGCCACTATTGCTTTTAGACTTGAATAAAATAATCGAAATTACGACCTTATCTCTGGAGAAATAATAAAACATTATGTTTATATATTTTGTTTTAAATGTTTGAATCAATTTAATTTGATATAATTTTATACTTAATGAGTTTCAGCTATATTGTTATAGATCAATTCAATTTAGTTAATAGATCTAAACTAGCCGTGGGCAAACCGCGGCCCTCGGGCCGAATCCGACCCGTGGCTACCTACAGGCCGGCCCGCAGACACCCATTCAAAATAATAAAAGAAATATACATAAAAAACTATTGTTTTCTACTGTTATTAAAAAATTATTTGATTAGTGATAATGATGACTAAGATTAACCAAACTGACACATACATATTTATTTTACTAACATACATTGCGACTTTAAAAACCTTGATTTGTCACATGTTTTTGAAATTTCTATTCACAGTTATAACTCAATCTTGATACTGTCAGTGCTGTTTGATTATATTATTTTTAAAGATTGTTCACTGAGTTTAAAAAAATAATTAATTAAGTTAATTAATAATAAATAAAATACTGACAGTATTTTGTTAAGTGTATTGAAAATTTTTGGTATATTCTTTGCTAGTATTTCTAACAGTAATTTTTGTATAATTCCGGTTAAATTAATTCATGAATTCTTTTATATCGTTTGTTTTATTATTACTTTTGGCAAATTTCAATTTCAAATTTTTATCTAATTTTTTACTTTTTTAATTTTTTAGGTAAATATTTGTAATTATGTCTGATGCGAAAAAGAGAAAAGTAGATAGAGAAAATCGAAAGTTCAATGATGAATGGACAACAAAGTATTTTTTTACTACACGCAAAGATAAAGCAGCGTGCTTGATTTGTCAAGACGAAGTGGCAGTTTTCAAAGAGCATAATATACGACGGCATTTCATTTCTAAACATGCAAATTATGGAAGCAATCTATCTGATGAAGCAAGAGTGCAAAAAGCAAGTGATTTGTTGAAGCAGTTGAAAAAGTAGCAAAATATTTTTACAAAGCAAAATAAAACTCAARAGGCAGTAAGCAAAGCAAGTTTTCTTGTGGCATTTGATATTGCAAAAGAAAGTAAAGCATTTTGTGATAGTGAATTCATCAAGAGATGCATGATTCATGTGGCTGAAGTTGTGTGTCCAGAAAAAGTGAAAGATTTTGAAAAATTAAGTCTGTCAAGAAGAACAATAGTGCGTCGAGTAGAGGACATTAATCAAGATTTATTGAAGCAGCTGATGTTGAAGAGTGAAAAGTTTAATTATTTTTCTATTGCACTGGATGACAGCACAGATATTACTGATACAGCTCAATTGCTTATTTTTATTCGTGGTATCAACAGTGATTTCAAAATTAGTCAGGAATTACTTTCAATGGAATCAATGAAGGATACTACAACAGGTGAAGATTTGCTTCTGAAAGTAAAAGAGTGCATTGAAAAGCGTGATCTTTCATGGACTAAACTTAAAAGTGTAACAACTGATGGATCACCAAATTTAACTGGCAAGAATGTTGGTCTTAAAAAAAATAGACTTAAAAAAAATTGTTCATGAAATATGTCCAGATCATGAACTTGCTTTTCTTCATTGTATTATTCATCAAGAAGCACTATGCAAGAATATTTTGAATATGAACCATGTTGTAAATGTTGTGGTAAAAATCGTGAACTTCATTAGAGCAAGAGGGCTCAATCATCATCAGTTTATTGCATTTATGGAGGAGATTGAAGCTGATTACAATGACATCCCCTATCATTGTAATATCCGATGGCTCAGTTTGGTAAGAGTTATAAAGCGACTTTGGGAACTCAAAGAAGAAATAAAGCTGTTTTTGAAAATGAAGCAAAAGGATGATCAATTCCCACAATTTATGATCCCTAGTGGCTTGCAGATCTGGCATTTCTTGTTGACATTATGGATCATTTGAACAAGCTCAATCTGACTCTGATACGACGAGATGCTATTATTCATTAACTGTATTTTGCAGTGAATGCATTTGAAAAAAAGCTGACTCTCTTCTCTAATCAAATGAAAGAAAGAAAACTTCAGCATTTCCCAACTCTGAATTCTTTGACAATCAGTGTTATTGAAGCTGAAAAATACACCAAAAAGCTGAGTGATCTTCAAAGCGAGTTTTCGAAGCGCTTCACAGATTTCAAAAAAATACAGCTTGAATTAATGATTCTCTCAAATCCATTTATTGTCAACGTTGAGCATGTGCCTTCTGATATACAATTAGAACTGATTGAATTACAGTCCACCAATGTGTTGAAGGATTCATTTAAGCCTGAAAATGTTATCCTCTTCTTCAAATCATTAAGCAATGATTTGTATCCAAACTTGAAAGATTTTGCAAAAAGCATGCTGGTGATGTTTGGAACAACTTATGTTTGTGAACAAACATTCTCGATCATGAAGCACAACAAGTCTGACTTGCGATCACAAATGACAGACGAACATTTAGCAGCTGTTTTGAGAATTGCCACCACAAATATGCAGCCTAACTTTGATAAGCTTGTGTATGACTTCAAACAACTTCACTTTTCTCATTGATYTTTGTAAAATCTTTTTTCATATTGAAATGTTAATCATTTATAAATTTTGTAACATATGTCATATGATATTATWTGTAATAAATGTCTTRTGGAAACTCATTTTATCATTTATTTTCTTGAAATAAATTTTCTGGCCCGCAGAAGAGCTTAGAAATTCGAGAGTGGCCCAATTAAAAAAAAACTTTGCCCACCCCTAATCTAMACGATTTTCTTAGAATGACGGTGTTACYRAGTATCATAGTGCTATTTAATCTTTTAGTTTATTTTAACAATTTGTTTTATTACTTTATCCWTTCTTTTATTAATTCATGTTATTATTTTGGAAATTTTATTTGGTTGTCAAATTTTGTTTGTCAATCTTATTTTTTCCAACAAAAWTAATCGAATGCAATGTTAATGATAYTCRWAATAGTATCATGATTGGTATTCAAGACATAACAAGCCTTTAACTATATCGTTATGGTCAAAAYTTTATTTTACTTTGAAAATGATATTTCCACACAATATTATGAACTTTTGTAAATAATTATGTAATATTATCAATTATTTAAGGAATATATTACTTTAAAAATATGAAATTTTACAAATAATCATATTTTACCTAGGAGTATAATATTTTCTACATAATTCTAACGCTATTTAATAAAGTTTTAATCATAAATCGTATAATCAGATGTCACTAATTGCTTAAGGAAGTTTTGTAAATAATAATAGCTTAATACTTATCAATATGCTTGATATAAATGATGGTTCATCAATTTATCGATTCTGATAAAAGATTTTATTCATTTATTTGTCGGTTTATTAGTTTATGTCATTTTAGTTGGATATGAATTAAAGTTTCGATACAAAGTTTTTTATAAAATAGTATAGAATATGATGAGAAGCACTAGAAAATTGATGATTATGACGATTAACACAGAGAACTTTAATACATGCATGAGGGAGAGCACGCACCGAGATTCCAATTACACTGTTAGAGAATTACAAAACTACAAAAATATGTCCATCGGTATCACATCATCCCCGAACGTCACTGTTCCGGCTGGAGGGCTACTCGCCCGTCCTGGTCTCCAGAATCTGAGGGCCTCCAGACCCAGCACTACATGATAGATGTGGGGCTAGGGAGACGCATCCGGCCGTCCGACATAGTTAGAACAGGTTGAGGTTAAACCCATAAAAATCTCTGGGGGCTCTGAGCAACCAAGAATGTTCCGAACAATGGACGGTCGTGACATATTCCTTAAAATATCAATCAAAATCTTCAGGCTTTCCTGAAAAAGGTTCAAGTGGTAAGATATCTAAAGATTTTATTTGGGGTTTCTTATTCTTATTTTCCTTATCATCTGCCATACTTCTCGTTAAAAATAGTACGTGTATTCTCTATTTTTTATTTATTTATGTTGTATATTTTATATTTAATGCGTGTATTATACTTGTAAAAATTCTATATGCGTTGATAGTTATTAAAAACCTTTTCGGAAGTAAAAAAGTAATACATGCCGTAAATGCTGATTCTTGCTTTCCATCTTTGATAGGTCAAAAATCAAATATAAATGTTTTTAATTATTCCAAAATTTTCCAAATCTAACCTTGATTACCAACTGCTAAAATAAATAATATAGTCACTGATTATTAATGATTATTAATATAAAAAATACATTTAAAACAAGTATTAAAAAAATGAAATGACTTTCCGAACAACCCAATAGTAGAAATCCCTATATGAAAAGTCAATTAATGGTTTCATTCGTTATAAGTTGGGCTCTCTATTGATGGAGGAAATGGATAAAAAGGGTACATAATTTTGAAAATTTTTAAAAGCCCTGGGTTAGAAGACGCCTTAAACGTTCGATAACTGAATTTCAAAAAAACAAAATGACTGGTACCCAGTTTTATGAGGAATCGATATTTAAAATAAAAAAATAAATTCTCAGACCAACGATTTTTTTTATTTTTTAAGTTTAAATGATTTTTATTAAAAAAATTCCTTCTAAATTTGTTATAAAATATGGTTTTAACAAATTTCTTCAAGACCTAAATTTGTGTTAAGAATGATTGCTGCTACTAATAACATAATTATTATATATTCGAATATAGGGAAAGTAATTAAATTAGGATAATAAAACTATTAATGCATAAAAATATTAAATTTAAGTCGTGACGTATTAAAAAATGTGTAAATCCTTGAATAAATAACTCCTCGGTTGTTTCCCCCTTGTAACAGCTGTAGTGATTTAACACTCAAATTATTTCTCAATTTTTTATTTAACAACACATTTTAATTATTGATTTTTTTGTTTAGGAAAGATTTGGGAAATGATGAAAACGTGAGAATTGTTCATTGTATAAATGATTAATAATGTTTTAGACTTGTGCTTGTTGTTCTTTTCATAAACTCCAAATGTTTTGCAGAAGACGATCTCTGTTCTGTTAGCAAATGGATCAGTGCTCAAACCAAAGATATAAACATTCCGACTTTAACTTCAAGAAAAAGATTAGAGTTCTACAGACTCAAAGGATTAGTCGATAAAAATTTAAATGAAATTGAGTGCTTTAAATTGAAAAAATCTCATGAAATTATTATAAGTAATAAACACTTTGAAGAGAAGTTTTATCATATAAATCCTTTTAAAGAAACCGTGGATGAAGTAAAAGATCATTCAAATACATTGGAGAATGAAACAGGAAATTCAAAAAATATTTTAGAAGATAAAAATTCCAAGAAGGAAAAGAATAGAGAAACGCAAAAAGAAAATAAAACTAATGAAAGTAGTGATCACAATCGGGAGAGGAATTCCAAAGACCACAAATCCAATGAGAAATCATCTGAAAAGCAAAAAATAAATACAAATAAAGAATCTCCAGAAAAGGTAAACATTAATGAGAAATTATCAAATGAAAAAGGTAACGAAAAGGATTTGTCAGATAAAGAGGAAAGTAAAACTGTAATATCAAAAAAGGAAACCAATACATTAGAAACAAGCAAGAAAGCAAATGAAATGAAAACGGATGAAAATAACTATAAAAGGAATGAAGATTTATCAAAAGAAAGAAATGACTCAGATAATCAAATGAATACAGTAAAGGAAGCAAATGCAATAGAAGGAAGGAGCACAGAAGAAGAATCGAACACAGTAAAAGAAACTCATACTATAGAGACCAATAAAGTAAAAGAAAATAATACAGAAACCGAATTATCTAAGGAAACAAATAAACAAATTGATGAAATGAAAACGGATGATATTAATTACAAAACGAATGAAACCTTAACTGTAGAAGTTAATAAGTCAGCTAGTGGAATGGGTACACCAGAAGAAACAAAAATCAAGGAAACAAAACCTGTATCAAACGAAGAAAAGGAAACCAATCTAAATGAACAATCATATTCTAAATTAGAAGAATCTCAAAGAATTATAAAGAAAGAAAAGAAAAAAAATCCCAAAAAAAATGTAAAACAAAAATTAAAACAATCAAAAACTAAGGATAATAATGTTGGAAAAACAAAGAAATCCGTAAACCGAGGTAAAACTAAAAAAAAGAACAAAAAATCAGAAGGTAGTGTTACCAACCAAAACAATGTTTCCAATGATGTAAAGGTTTCTGAAAGTGTTTCGGGTTCCAAAACCGAAAATAATACAGAAACTATAGTTCAAAAGAGTATCGAACCGAACAACGAGACAGAGGCAACGTCAAAAGAATGCCAGGAATGTACAGATTCTGCGATCATTTCCGGAAGTGAGTCTTCTAAAAGAATTGAAAATCAAAATGTAAAGGAAAGCATTTTGGTTACCAAACAAGAAACTAGAATAGAAGAAACTAATTTGAAGTGCAGAAATGCTTTTTATGAATTAATATTATCTTATACTAAGGGAAATAATGACTTGAAGGAAAAATACAATTTGGAAATCTCAACACAGGATAAAAAGTTTCACAAAGGTCAAATGAATGACTCAAAAATGGAAGTAAAAGTTACAAAATTACGTGTTGACATAGATAAATGGACTAGGGACAATGTTTGCTATAATGAAACATTAAAGTATATGAACGAAAAAAGGATTAATAACTTGATGGTTTTTTCTACAAATCAGAATGTATATAAAGATATAAATTCTCAAAATAGAGAATATAATAATTCCTTTGCTGAAGGAAATCTTTTTGTGTGTCAGAAGCCTCATTTACCAAACAATGAAGATCTGGTACTAAGAAGTACATATGTTAATCCCCTAATTGAAAGAAAGAAAGATGAACGATGTCGATTAAAAATGAAGGAGCATTTAAAAATGTATAAAAGCAATGTAATGAACAAAAAACATTCAAGGAAAATTACATCCAACATTGAAGGATTATTAAAAGATTTATTGCTTAAAATATGTCCACGGAAAACGAGTTTTACATGTTATTACAATGACAACGTTTTAGGAGGAAAGAAAAATGAATCTTCGGATAACAAGCTAAATAACAATACTCTACAGAGTCTGCAAAAAGGTTCCGAAACTGAAATCGTAGACAATCCGCCAGCAAACAATTGTCAGAGTTTAAAACCATGTCAAACTCCACGACCAGTTAATATTTCCCGTTTACTTGACTCACAAACCTCCAAATTCGATGAACTAAAGATGAAATACATCAAAACAGACCAAAAAATGGTTAAATTTTTGAAAAGAAATTTCCAACAAATGTTTAACACACAAACTTCCCAATTCGAAGAATTGAAGACGAAGTACATCGAAAAAGACCGAAGAATTCTCACATTTTTGGAAAATAATTTCGAAAAAATGAACAAAAGGGTCGATGCATTACAAATGGAAATTCATAAAATTCAAAAAGATTTAAATAATTGTAGGGAAAGTCAAACACAAATGATGGGTATTATTAAATCATGTTCGAAACGTATTGAATCTCCTTCGGCGACCGACCAAACTCGGACAGTCTTGGAAAAATTAGACAATATAACTCTGAGGCTACAAAGCTTCTCAAATAAACCAGAGTCAGATAAACTTAATGCAGATTCGAAACCTCGAAACCAGAACAAATTTACAAAGATGAAAGATAGATCCAAACAAAATAAGACTTTTTTTACAACGAAAATGAATTTCGTTTGTGAGTTTCTCCAGTTATTCGGAGTGAAAGTGAGCTGCGCCCACCAAAAGTTTAAGAAGGAAAGACAAATTAAGTTAATAAAGTACGAAAAAGAAATAAAGGGTGAGACTTTAGCATTTAATTAGTTGCATTATATTTAGTAATTATATGTTTGTAAAGGTTTTTTATATCTCCCAGATTTAGAAGTATTATATTTTGATTTTTTTTGAAATAGGGACATGCATTTGTCGATAATATATATAATTGGGTACGGACACTTTATGACCGACATTTAATAACTGAGACACTTTATCACGCGAAATTTTATCACTGCTAATGGGTTCTTGATCAAAAGAAGTAGTCATTAACCCAAACTTTATTTTTATAACAATTTACAGGGTTTGTCAGCACATTTCAGAATGACATCATCACATTTAAGATTTTTGTAAATCAATTTAAGAATTTTGTACATCCGTTTAAGAAATGAAAAATCAATTTAAGAATTTTGTAAATCAGTTTAAGAATTTTGTATTTCCATTTAAGAAATTCGTCAATTCATTTATGACTTTGTGTAAATATT
>MQRK01185601.1:379-12093 GCA_001938485.1 Girardia tigrina | reverse complement strand
TATATGATTCTGTATTTACCTTCATAATTTTTCAAAAGTTTTTGATTCAGAACATTCGATTTTACACAATTTTATTATAACAAATACTAATAGTCACTTATTAATATTAATCAATTATTAATAATCGTTCATGAGACATCGGCAAAACCTTAAGGATTATCATGTCATTTTGGATGTGTTAAGTACATGGTATTTTAATTTATTAAAGTCTAAAAAAATAATTTTAAAAGTAATATATTTTACGGAAATTTTAACCAATTTAATTTTTTATATTTTTAATATTTGTAAATAATGAATTAATGAAACTTTTAATCGAGAAAGATGAATAATCATAAATTGAGCTGGGTTTAGACCGTCGTGAGACAGTTAGTTTTACCCTGTTATATATTAGGTTGGAAACAAAGTTCTCGCACAAATTTTATTACCACATTTATATATAACGAAACAATACAACAAAAGTCACATATAGATCATCAATGTAATCAGCGTTATTTTTGAACACCTACTTCCAACGACGGGGTAGATCATGGATACCTTTGTTGTAAAATTCCACTGCTTTGCTTTTGAGGAAGTCTCCAACTGCAGCTTTCAATTCATCATCAGTTGCGAACGTTTTGCCACTCAGGAAGTTCTGCAGTGCCTGGAATAAGTGGGAGTCTGTTGGTGCCAGGTCGGGCGAGTACGGTGGGTGAGGGAGAACTTCCCACTCCAGCTCCAGAAGTTTATCACGGGTGAGATTTGCAACGTGTGGTCGGGCGTTGCCATGAAAAAACATAACATCAGTTAATTCTGGTCGTGTTTGTGCAATCGCGTCTGCCACCCGTTGCAGTTGTTGACAGTATAATTGGGCGTTGATTGACTGATTGCGTTCCAACATTTCCCAGTGAATCACGCCCTTTACATCCCACCAGACACAAACCATGAGCTTCTTTTGATGCAGGTCGGCCTTTGCCTGAGTTTGTCCAGTTGTACCCTTGTCTATCCAGCTTCTTCTGCGTGTCATGTTCGAGTACAGACACCATTTCTCATCTGCAATAACCAATTTGTTCAGCCAATCTAAAAGACGCTTCTTGGACAGTAGTGTCGTGCAGACCTCTATGCGGCGTTGACGATTGAAGTCGGTTAGTTGGTGTGGGACCCATACGTCCAGTTTACTGAATTTTCCCATTTCCTCCAAGTGATGCAAAATGGCAATATGACTGACGCTAAATTTCTCACCCAACTCACATGATGTCAGGTGTGGATCACTTTCGACACAGGCGCACAAACGGCCATTGTCAATAAGTGAGGGTCGACCACTCCTTGGCTGATCTTTGAGACCGAATTGGCCGCGCTAAAACTTCTTAAACCAATCGTAGGCTGTGCGATAGCCAATTGTGCCTTCTCCAAATGCTTGGTTTATACGACGTTCCGAGTGACCAGCGTTTAGCCCGGACTTGTAATCATACAGTAACATGGTACGTTGCTGTTCACGAGAGATTTATCAGCCATATTTTAAAATTTAGATATCTAAAATTATGAAAATATACAATTAAAAAATATTGTATTTACTTATATATAAATCAATAAAACAATAAATGCATATTGTTGCATTGTGTCGTTGTATATCATTGATAATAAAAGTTGTGCGAGAACTTTGTTTCCAACCTGATAAATCGTCATTACAATAGTAATTCTGTTCAGTACGAGAAGAACCACAGATTCGGATCACTGGTAAATGCGCTTGATCGAAAGGTCAGTGGCACGAAGCTACCATCCTAGAGATTAAGACTGAACACCTCTAAGTCTGAATCTAGCCTAGAAGTAATGATAACACGTGCTATCCTCGTAGAGAAATTACGAATGTGCTGAAATTTTAATTGTTTCAATAACTCTCGTGATGTTGTTAATATAAGTTAATTAATTTAGGACAGAATATCATCAAGGACAATGTATAATACTTCAAAATATTCTAAAAATTAGAAATCGGATCTGAAACACAAATGGAAAGACAAAAGACGACAGTCGATGTCACTCTTAATTTAAAAATATATCCTACATAAAATTATTTTTAAAATTGACCATGATGAATGTATTTTTACTTAATTTTAAAATTAAATGAATAGAAATATCCTTTCTAATTATCATTAGATTATTTTTTAATTTTATTTAAAGTCTTATGAGATCTCCTGACCATGATTGAATTGTGTTGAATATCGAGAACCACAAATTTACTCAAAATTTATATTCAAAAAAACACGAGTAACGAAACGAATAATAAAGATCATTCATTTGTAAACAGTTCGTTATTGGAGACCGCGCTCCTGGAAGTCTTTTAAAACAAATTTCGAATTGCCGTTGATTGTAAATATTTATAAATAAATATCAATATACATAATAAAGTTATTTTAATTATTAAATAATATACAACACTCCTTACCTCCTAGCGCGGAACATATTCCTCCAAGTATTTCGGCCTCTAGTGTGTACGCTGAGGGCGCGGTGAAAATTTCGGTAATTTATCCATTTGTGTTATCTTTTCGTTTGTCTGTTGCGGTTGAGAGTCGTCTCCGTTTGTGCTGAATTTGTCTGTGGAAGAGGAGGGAATGTCGCAATCCCGAATAGCGCCCAGATGTCTTGCTTGGGTGTGACCTTCGGTCGTGACGGTTTCGTAGGAAATAGGTTTAGTCGGTCTTATTAAGTGGATGGGCGTCCATTTTTAATTCGGTCCAAAACTGCGTATGAGGACCTGATCTCCTGTTAGAAATTCCCGTGACTTCCGTTTATCATAATTTCTAGATAATTCAGCATTCTTTTTTAGTTGTTTTTCCAGTGTGCAATCCGGATGGATTCTGTCTAGTAAGATTCTCAACTTCCATCCCATGAGCAGTTCCGCAGAACTGAAACCGGTTGATGTTCTCGGCGTCGAGTGTTGAGTTAACAAGAATTGCACTAATCGCTTTTGTCAAGAACCGCTAATAATTCGTTTCAACGCATCCTTGGTGGTCTGAACCGCCCGCTCTGCTAGACCGTTGCTAGCTGGGTGATAAGGAGCTACAAAAATCTGTCTGATGAGGTTGCTAGCAAAGAATTGGCGGAATTCCTCATATGTGAACTGCGTGCCGTTGTCTGACACCACCGAGTCTTGCAGTTTGTGTGTGGCACATAGTTCCCGCAGGGCATTAATGACTGCTACGCTCGTCATGGTTGAGGTCCTGCGCACTTCTATCCATTTGGAGTACGCATCCACTACAATAAGAAATGTTTCTCCTTGAAAAGAGCCCGCAAAATCGATATACAGTCTCGACCAGGCTTGTCTAAGAACTTTCCATTGGTGGATGGGAGCTCTCGGTGGCGAGTGTCAAGTCAAATGACTAGGTTCGCATGTTCTCACATTGCGTTCTATCTCTTCATCCAATTTTGGCTACCAAACGTAAGATCTGGCTAAAGCCTTCATCCGAGTCATTCCAGGATTTACCGCATGTAATGATTCTAAGACTCTTGATTTAGCCATTGGAGGAGTTATTACTAGCTGTACCCATAGTAAACAACCTCGATGTAAAGAAATTTCGTTTTGCTTCCGAAAAAATGCTTCGAAACCGGCATCCGTTCGAACTGGCCAGCCCCTTTCTACCCAGCTGAGGACTTTCGAAAGAAATGGGTCTTTCCTGGTTAAATTTGCAATTTTACCGGCCGACATAGGTGGTTGTGATAATTCGTCCGTGAAACATACGTGTGTAGGGTCCGTATTAGTTTCGAGTCTCTTCAGTGCTGTGGTGGATAATCTACTCAAACAATCGACATCACCCATTTTATTGCCTGGTCGGTATACTAGGCGGAAGTTGTAAGCTTGTAGTAGAACCGACCATCTCATTATTCTCGGAGAAATTATCTCAGGTGTCTGTTTGTCGGTGGTGAACCGACACAGCAATGGCTTATGGTTAGTTATTAAAGTAAATTTCTGTCCGTACAAGAAGTGGTGGTACTTCTTAACGGTGTATATCAGTGCCAGTGTCTCCCGATCGATTTGAGCATAGTTTCATTCAGCTGCAGTCAAGGTTCGAGATGCGAAAACTACTGGAGCTATTCGGCTATCTTTTTGAATTTGACTCAGAACTGCGCCTACTCCGAAAGGTGATGCGTCGCAAGTCACGATAATCGGTAAGTGCGCCTCGAAAGGTCGGAGCACACTGTCGGATGTGAGAAGCTTCTTTACCATTTCAAAACTTTGTTGGTGAATAGGTTCCCAACACCATGTTTACCTGTTGTCCAGCAGTCTGTGCAGTGGTTCTGCCACGGAAGCCTTGTTGTTGAGAAAACTTAATAGTCCCAGAAAATTTAATAGTCCCAGAAATGCCTGAACTTCTTTTTTATTCTTAGGTGGTGGTGCCGAAGCAATGGCAGCCACCTTGCTTTCTGCTGGATGGATTCTCTCTGCGTCGATTCAGTAACCTAAGAATTCTACCGAAGTGACCTCGAAAACACATTTTTCTCACCTGGCCTTAAGCCTTATTCTTGAAAATGTAAGCGCACCTTACTTAGTCGCAAGCAGAGTTCATCCATAGATGATCCGCGAATCAATATGTCGTCGAAAAATAGTGTCACTCCTTTCAGGTTGCTGAACAAATCGTCCATGAGATTTAGGAATATCCCCGGAGCGATACTTACACCAAATTGTAAACGAGTACACTTAAATACCCCTGGTGATTTATTATCGTCTGAGGTCGGGCAGCGGCTTCGTCGACTGGAAGCTGTAAGTAAGCTTCTGCCATATCAATCTTGGCCTAGAATCCCCCTTGTTAATAACTTCGCACGTTTCCGTCTGTTTATCAAGAAAACAAGACTCTTCCTTTGAAAACATTTATTCAAGAACAAGAATATACAATCACGCTTAATTTAAATATTCACCGAAAATCTGAATTTTAAAACAAATTTATTTATTTGTCATATTGGATTACCCATTTTAATCAATATTTTGTCACCAATTTCAAAAGTTCTCCTTGTACCATTCTCATTTGATTTTGTCTCATGTTTAGTATTTATTACAATAGTTTTGTTTATAAAATTTTCTGTACTTTTCCACCAATGTTTTATCTGTCGGTCAAAAATTATCTCTGCTGGAGACTTTCCTGTCGTCGCTTGAACAGTAGCATTTAACATAAATTCGACTTCAGGCAAAAGTTCGACCCAATCTCTATGAATACCGTCTTTTAAACGAATATTAATTGCATCCCGTATAGTCCTAAATTGCCTCTCGATGATTCCATTTGCACTGTGATGATATGGACTCGAAAATACCATCTTTATATTAAACTTTTGAGAAAGTTCTTTAATTAGTTTAGATTCGAAAGTTTTTACTCTGTCCAATGCATCTATTCAGGTGGGCCGTATTTCCAAATCAATTTATCTAATAAAACTGCTTTTATCGACTTATCATCTTGATTTGTAATAGCGGTTAAGCAAATATATCTGCTAAACTGATCTATTATTGCCAGAATATACTGCTTCCCATGCCAATTTTTCTTAAAATTGTCACAAAAATCGACGTATAATTTTTGGAAAGGTTCATCTGAGTTAAGTTTAATTATTGGTTCCTTTGTTCTTCTTGTTTGTACTTTTCTTTCCTGGCATTAAATGCAGCTTTTTACAATATTTTTTATCATACTGTTCATATCCTCCATATCAAAGTCGTTCATGAGATACTTTTGTACTTTCTTACTGCCAGCATGACAAAGAGTTTTGTGAATATATTCAATAAATTCAGTTCTTTTAAGTTTCGGAATCCAAATTTTTCCATTCATTGAAACAATCCATCTTTTAATTGCCAAATAGTATTTTCAAGCCCATTGATTTTTTCTTTGATATTCATTATTTCTGCATCGTTATCTTACTAAAACCTTTGTTGGGTAAAATAGTATATTGCCAGTAGCTCCTTTCTGGTTATACAATATCCTAATTCGTGCTTATTGATTTTATGTGATCCATAAGCGATAACCCTTTCATTACTATTTTCATCCCGTTGGGACTGTACTACTCCAATTGTGTCAAAACTGGCATCAGTATCTAATATAAACTGTTTTTGGAAATCTGAATAAATTAATACTGGAGTTATCATCAACTGTTCTTTAAGTTTATTAAATGCAATTTCTCATTCTTTAGTCCATATCATTTTTTTCTCTGGGTTTTTTCCACATAATCCTTCTAGAGTTTTTGAATATCCCGCATAGTTTTTTTTTATAAATTTCCTATAGTAATTAGTTAATCCTAGGAAACTTCTTAAAAGTTTTATGCATGAAGGACTTTGAAATTTCTGGATTGCCTCAATAATAACATATCTAAGAAATTTCGTTTTCTGAACCATAAATTTACATTTTTCTGGATTTATTTTTAGTCCTGATTCTTTTATGCGTTGAAATATATGTTTAAGTTTCTCTAAATTTTCGGATCGACTGGTTGAAAAAATTAAAATGTCATCCAGATATACTACAGCGTCCTTCCAATTGAGATCCCCGAACACTTTGGTCATTAATTCTTGAAATGTAGCCGGAGCAGCTGCTATTCCGAAGGGCATCCTAGTGAAGCAATATTGTCCGTCTTTTATAGAAAACGCTGTTTTTAGTTTCAATTCTTCGTTTAATTCTACTTGATAATACGCATTCCCAAGATCAATTGTACTGAATATTGTGACCCACTAGGAGTATTGAGCATATCATCAATATTAGCATTGGGATAGCGGGTCTCAATGTTATTTTATTTAATTGCCTAAAATCAACACATAATCTAATTTCTTCTGTGTCTTTTTTCCAGACACATACTAACGGAAAATTCCATGAAGATTTGCATTTTTCAATTATTCCATTCTCTTCCAGATTTTTAATCATATTATCCAGCTTTGATTCTAAATGTTTTGGCTGCCACCATGATTTTAAAAGAATAAGTGACCCAAGTGTTTCTATTTTGTGTTGCGCCCATGTTGTTTTACCAACATCCCATTTATCGGCCATAAAAATCGATTTATAACACTTAAATATTTCAAATATTTCATTATCAAATTTTCCATAAAAACTATCCTTAATTTTTTTAAATCTATCACTATCGGATGGATTTTCTCTAGTAGCAAGTATTTCATTTGAAAAATCATTCAGTTTTTCTCCCTAACTTTATCTTAAACTGCTTCAAAAAATCAACACCTGCAATCATCTCAAGATTTACATCTTCAACTACATAAAATTCCAGTACTTTATGAGTATTTTCAATTGTGATACCAAGTTTTGCAATCCCATAATTATGTAACTCAGAATCATTGGCACACATTAATCTTCTCTTCATCTGGACTATTTCAATATTCTCCATATTTTGAATTATTCCTCTCTTTATCACATTGACCTTCGGTCCAGTATCGAGTAAACAATTCACATTATTGCCATTTATCAAAAAAATAAGACTTGGTCTTCCGTCCATCTTGTCCTATCCGATTTGTAATTTTTCCAATACTATTTCCTTTTGTACTTTTACTCTCTTATTCTCAAAATTTAAATTTACAGACATACAATGAATATTCGTTTTATCGACATTCCAAGATCCTAACATACACATCTCAAGAGGGATATTTTCAAACACACAATTACATATACATTCAGACACACATTCCAACATACAATTACAAACATACCGATTTTTCGTCTGCATTAATGGAGTACATTRATCACCTCTCCCAGTGAMCGTGCTTCCTCGTTTCCCGAGTCTTCTTCAGTCTTTTTTTCTGTTATATGTCTTACCTCTATAAATTGAAAATTCGTCATCCTTCGAGCTGCGACAATCTTCATTCATTTCATGAATCTCTGCCATTTGATATAGGTTTCCCGGTCATACCGGTGATTTTAGTGCTAAATATTTCTGTTTTTCATAGAATCGTTGATCATTTTCGTAGCATTGTGTTCGATAGTGACCTTTCTTGTTGCAAAATGAACATCTTGCCTTTGGGCAGTCTCTTCGCATATGCCATTCTTCATTACATGCCAAACATATAATAACTGGCTTATTGAATTGTTGATTTCGGTTATAGGAGTTGTTTTGATTCGTTGGTTACATATTTTCTTTTTGGGTGTTAATTTTTTGCTCTTGTTGATAATATTGAGATCTATTTGATCTCTTACGGTAACCTATAGTCTTCCAGTTGTGTTGATGATTGATATTTCTGATCTTTGGTGCATTGAAAGCTGTGAATGGAAGAGTTTCTTCTATTTTCTTTAATTTTCCATTTTGCCAACGATTTCCTTGATATCAGTAGCTTCGGGATTCCCCGAAGAATAATCCCTTTTTTCACGTCGTAGTCGTCAACTATATTTTAATAAACCAGATTTGAGAGCTCCACTTTACTGATATTTTTGGAAGTCAATTGGTCGATCAATTCATCAGCAATTTTGAACATCTTCTCTGGATCTTCAGTACCAATTTTAAGATTGATAATTTCAGACATTATATCCAAAATATTTTTTCTTTTTGGCAAAGGCTGCTCTGAGTTTGTCGACATAGGTTTTACCTGTGGCCGCTTCATATTTTTCGATTGCTTCGTCGTTAAAAATAAAGTTACCATAAGAATCTTCCTGGTTTCAGCAATCTCCATAAATTGGGAATATCGATCAAAATCTTTAATAAATGTTTCCAAACGAGAATAATCCCCATCGAAAATATCGGGTCCTTTGATTGTTAGGTTCATTGTAGGAGTGGTCGCCAAGTTAATTACTCCGCACGTTTCGGTCTGTTTATCAAAAAAATAAGACTCTTCTTTTAAAAACATTTATTCAAGAACAAGAATATACAATCACGCTTAATTTAAATATTCACCGAAAATCTGAATATTAAAACAAATTGTTGGATATTCAAATCTTTAATCTTAAATATTTACATTTTTAAAAACACAAATCTGTAATCTTTAATCTGGCTCCAATTAATCAGTAAGGACTTCCAACATAAATATATAAACAATGAACACAAATTCTTTAATGAAACTTTATTTCAAATAACAAAAATTAACACGTCAAAAATAATAATAATAATTCAATTCTTGATGACAGAACACAAACACAAGTCAATATTTCGTACGAGTTAACAGATTACAGTAAAAACTGTGAATCTCCAAAACGAACGATAGTTTAAGTTTTTAATAAAAACCCTTTTCTCCCATACGGGATACTTTTGGTTTTATAAAAAATGTTTTAAAGAAATAAAAATAAATTTTTATAATAAATTTACTTGACTTCTTTTTTTTTGTTTTCTTGTTAAGAGAATTTTTTGGGCAAACTAAACTAAATTTGCTTCTGTTTATATATTGGTTTCATCAGCCTTGAAAATTGATCAAATAAAACAAAGACTAAAATATTTTTAATTTTCAATTCCAAATTTTGTTAAACTAAATATTATTTTGTTTGAAATTAATAATTTTACCAAAAGAATTATTTTAAAAATTTTTCTACATAAAATTTTGTCAAAAGTGTTCATATGTATTTTTCGAAATCCTAACAAAATATATTTATTTATCATATATTCATTTTATCATTTAATAATTCAAATTAAGATCATCGTATTAATAATGACATTGAACAGGAGAGAACAACATACTCAACAAATTTCAATCAACACACATTAATTATCAGAAAAACCCCTCACAACCCTCCCGCTAAATTCGACAGTAGGTGGTTCATCGAGGGAATAGGATATGGGTGAGATCTCAGCACCTTGTTTATGGTAATCTTATAATCACCCATCAGACGTATAGATCCGTTAAACTTTATTATATGTGCAACAGGTGTGGTCCATTCCGGATCTGTGATAGGTACCAGCACCCCATTTCGGATTAACCTATCAATTTCGAGATCAATTTTTGGTCGAAGAACAAGTGAAACGTTGCGTGCCCTGCAGCGGACCGGACAGATATTCGGGTCAAGAGGAATGGAATCCTCTTTTCCCTTATAAGCTCCAAGTTGAGGTGTGAATACTTCAGCATTATGTTGGAGTATTTGGTCGATAGTGGTGTTCTGGACTGATACCATATCCACTCCTATAATGCCAATGCCAAGAGCTGAAAACCAAGATCTACCCAGTAGTGTCGTCCGGTCCCCGAAGTTAATGACGACTGAATGATCACCTTAATAAGCGAGTATATTGTAGATATTTAAATATTTAATTGGTGATTGAATTATTTGAATTTCTAATTCTATAAATATTTAAACCGTTGTAAGTATTTGATGAGTTATCTGTATTGAGTATCAAAAATGAATTTTATAAAGCAACATTTTGATAATTGTTATTACGATAATGAATTTTGTAGATAATTATAACATAAGACGCTTGCAGAAGTCGATTGTCACACCGGCATGAGAGACGCACACACAGAAGGATACAACCAAGAAACATTTGCTATTCACATTCTTACTACAATAACTCATTCCCGATCGCGGCTGAGCTAGTTGGGGGGGGGCATAGTCCGTCCTGACTTATCTGTACCCGAAGACACTCTAGATCTACCATAACGTTGTAGATGAAGGATAAGGGAGGCGTGTCAGGCCATTTCGTACAAAAGTAATAAAATTAAAATCATACACATCGGGTTGAGGTTGAACCCTTAAAAATCTCTGGAGGCTCAGGGGTCTCCAAAAATGTTTTAGCCTTGGATGGTCGCGACATAATAAATATTCGAAATAAATTTTACAAAAAAAACATAATTTATCTCAGTGAGAAAATTATATAAAAAATTATAATAAAACAACTGGGGTAACGTAATTCCTCACCACATTCAATAACATTGAACTCCAATGATATCACATCTCATGATATCACTAGAGTTCAAATCCTGGTGATTTCAAATGTCATGACATCACCCGAATATGCAATTGTAAGGTCAGATTCAATTGCATACACTGACCCCAGGGCATATTATATAATATTGCATTAATATAAAAGAGCGAGGATTTCCAATTTTAATCGATTATCAAACCTCGAACAATATTATATTTAATAAATTTTATTCTCTATTTTGTGTTCTTTACAACAATCAATTTTTTTTATTACAGACGGACATAAGATTGAGAAGAAAATCTTTTTCAAAAATTATATTTACTTAAATATTCAAATATTTAAAAGTAGATATTTTATTTGATTGTAATAAATTATTAATATAGTAAATTCACCTCAATACCCAAATCTCTCAAAATTAAAAAAAAACGATCCATTGTGAGAATTTTAATGAAAAATGTACTGCGGAAGTTTCATATTAGAATAAGTTTCTTTTAGAGATACTGAATATCAAATGTAAGCAAAGGTTGTTTGTTTATGTAGTGGAGAAGAAAATCTATTTATGATACTTTGCTGAGTTCTATAAACAATCTCTATTCACCCCCTAACAACTTCATGAATTATTAATAGTGTTGCAGCATTACTTTAATTCCACATTGGTAGAAAAGTATAATAAAAAGATATTTCTCGGTAACAAAAAATACAATACATTTGATTTAAATAGCTATTTTGACACTGTAATCTTAAAGGGGATCCATTCCAACGTGATAAATGCGATAGTAGATGGTTGATAAATTGTTAGGGTTTTGGAAAATGCATATGAACACTTCTTGATAAAATTCTATATAAGTAAAAATTTAAAATAATTCTTTTGGTAAAATTATTAATTTCAAATAAAATAATATTTAGTTTAACAAAACTTGGAATTAAAAATTATAAAT
>MQRK01185567.1:2457-16542 GCA_001938485.1 Girardia tigrina | reverse complement strand
TGAATTTTAAAAATAAAATCAGAAAATAATGAAAAATTTGTTCGAATAATTGTTTATTAAAAAACATTAATAAAAAATTATCAATTTAGAACGATGTCGAATGATGAGAGTTTCGCTGAGAGTTGTCCAAAAGACAATTCTGATTGTAATGAAAATAAAAGTTTGAAAACCCATGTTGGTGTTCTTAATAATGACAAAAGAAATTAAAAAGAAAATCAAACACAATCGTAACTGACATCATTCTTTAAGATAAAAGATACTGAATGTTATTATAAATTTATGGGCAATTCACTAATTAAGACACTAATGAAACAAGTTTAACTATTTTGTATTTTAATATATTTCAATAAATTTTGATGGCATTGAAAAATTTGTATTTTGTAATTGATCACTTTTTTGACACAATTTGAAGTCTGTTTTAGAGAAGGTCGGCTATACGGAGGTCTATTATAATGAGATTTAAATGTATTCTTTTTATTATAGGGCCTTAAATCTCAAAGCAGAATATGCTACTTAAATTACTTTACAAATGAGTTTACAAGAAAAAAATCACAATTTTAAGTGAAAATTATTTACAGATGACTATGATAACTAAAGTAATAAAAAAATAATATATTACTAACTAAATTTAAATATTTTATTTTTTATGAGCATATTAAATCAATAAATCTTGACGAAAGAATGGTTACTAACTGTCTAGTTTAAATAATTGCCAGTTTAGATTATTTCCACAAATTAATAATGGAAGTTTAATAACAAATAAGACATAGAAATTTTAATTAGAAAAATAGAAAATTTGATTTTTTTTTCTTAATTATGTCTTAAAAACGATTTTTATGATATATTTAAAATAAATAATTTTTCATTTATGATCAATGAAAACTATGGGAATTATTTGCAAAACTTTCTAAGAAAATATGGCTTTAATAACTTAAGTTAAATATATTTTATTATTATTAATATTTTAATTTACTTAATTTTATGTTAAATATAAACAATAAATTTGATAAATTTTTCTGCTTTTTCTTGATCAAAAACAGAAGTTAACAACCTTTAAACTTTTTGACCCGATACTTAACAGTCTGAAACTTGTCTGCAGACTGTTTCACAAACAGATTTCACAAACAAAAATAACTTCATAGTGCTTTATTCGACGTCGAATCGCATTGACGAAAATTCAAAATTTTGTAATAAAAATTTTAATGCATTTGATAAAATAAAACAACTACTGAAATTAAAACCAATATTAATTTAATTAAGTAAAAAAACTAATATTTGTTGATATATTTTTTTACTTTAAGTCGGGTACTTGTTGAACGCATCACTTATAATTATCTTTATAATAGAATTATGATTTCGGTCTGTCATTCTGTCTGTGTGAAGTTCCCGGTGTTCAGTAAAACAAATTTAATTATTTTTATTAAATAATTTCGTAGTGCCCTACACATTTAAGTCATTATTTCGGATTTGCCCTGAAGCATATGAATTTTGATACGGAATCGGGGGAAAATCAGTCGCAATCCCGGATACGATTCCATGCTGCCCCGATATAGGAATATTATGAGGCAGATTTGAGGTATTCTTTCCATAATACCCCGACATAGAAATATCATCATTTCGGATCTGCCCGGCATACATTGACTTTAAAATTTTAAAATAATCATGTAAATATTAATAATAATGGATTTAGTTAACAAAAATTTCGCCAGACCTGGTGAAACGAGTTCACCCTAGTTAACATATATGAATGTAATTCATAATTGTTTGTATTTAGTATTATTTATATAATTTTTCATAATATATCAAATTTGATTTATAATTATTTGTCGTCTTTATATATTAATTATGATTGTTAATTAAAAATCGCCTATATTAATGTCAAATGTGTAAACTGGGTCTGCCAGAGAAATAAACTAATTTCTTATAAACATATAATTAGGTCCACAAATTTATAGGTATGATGCAGAAATAATAATTTTAATAATTCTGCAATTTTAAAGAAAGTACAATTTTTAATTTCAAAAAATTGAGAAATTGAATATATTTCTAATTATTGAAAATAGGCAAAATTATTTAACAAATCTTATTTTTGTGAATTTTACAATTTTTTTTGATGCAAGTGATATATTACCAAAAATCAATTTAAAATTATGCAAGAACAAATACAAAATTATTTTGATTCTATAAACGATAGTTAAAAAAATAGTTAAAACGTTCTTTATCGAGTATTTGCAGGGACACTAAACTTAACCACAATGCAGTAACATAGTAGCGAGACCCGAGAGAAAATAAGTTGAGGCAACCTTGGCTGAATAGTCAATCGCTTCTATGTAAAAAACCCTTCATGGTTCTTGTATTGACTACTGATAAATGGGTTGAAAAAAAAGAAAAAATTGCACGTGCATTTTATTTAAAAATTCTTTTTTAAAATGAAAACATAGTTTTTTAATTGTAGGTTATAATTTTAAAACTAATGTGTTACCGAGTTCAGTTAACTTGGTTCAATAATATCTTCTTACGGAACTTGTGAAGCAGAGAGAGAATAAGGAAAGGGTACGATTAGCTACGATAGTTCATAGCCTATCCTGAAGTGTCCAAAACTAACGTTAATATTTCATAGCAGCTATGTTTTTCTCATATCCAGTTTCAGTTGGAGCTTTTACTCTAATGAGTGTTAGTGCTCTTATCGGTATTACGCCAGTGAAAATCCTTTCACTTATGTATTTAAATGAAATATCGTCACAATCAGTCTTTCGTATCATCAAGGCAATACCGTTTTTTGTTCACTCATCCACATTTCTGTCGTTGGACAGTATTTTCCATGAACCAAATACGTACGTTTCTGCATTTCAGCAGTGTTGAAGGGAGAATATACAGTCGTAGAAATAATTTACCGGCATTTTAAAGAAAATTAATATCTACGTGCGTGTGTGTAAGTGCATGTAAATAATGTTCTTAACCAACATGCAATAAGAATACAGCTTTAGTAGCATACCCACTGTGCTATTATGATATATAAAAATATTTGTGTCAAGTATTTGTGACTATTCCGACATGACTGGCAACCAACTTTTACCCACTCTGAGGGCACATATCAATTTATATCAATATATAAAAACAAAACCAATAATTTTATTTTAAGATTATTCGATTTCCTCGAATCTATCAAAATCTTCATCATCTATTATTTCAAATGTTTCGAAAATGTGCTAAAATTCCGTTTGGATTTCTTGTAAATCTTTATCCTCACTTCCAGTTTCAATTTCTGAATAATCATCACCTTAGATATTTTCATCATAAGTTGGTATCCATGCTTTCTTAAACCCATTTTTAATACACTGTGGTGTAACATCTTCCCAGCTTTTAACAATCCAATCACATATTTCTGAATATGTCGCTCTTTTGATTTTCCCCGTTTTGTTGTAAATATGACAACCATAGATAATCCAATTTTCCCAATGTATCTTTAGCTTAGATTTGAACGATTTGTTAACTGATAGACTGGGGTGGAGTCCGTACGGGCCGGGCTTCAATTTACGGGCTATGGGCTACGGCCTACAGTACATGGCGCCTTTACATTTTAGCTATTGGTCATCGGCATAATTTTACATCATTGGGATGCTGTCATTTTACGGCCCGTAACCCATACCTTGCCGCCCGGCCAAAACTATGAATTAGCCTCTTCATTTTCCAATACTTTTTGAACATACACATAATTTCAAATACTAAAAAAATGAATACCGCGTGACAGCAAGCACTTATAATTACAGTATATGACAGTTAATACTGCAAAATTTAATAGCAAAATATTTAATCCAAAATATTAAAAACTTTAAATGATTATTAAATTAAAATTATTTTTTTAACTTTTTATTGTTAATGGAAATTAATATTGAACTACGAAAGTTTTTATATTTATTTTATTTAAGTTTTATAACCTAATTATTCCAAATTAATATCAAAATATTTAATCCAATAGGAACAGTTAAATTTATAAAAAAGTAAATAATTATTAAATAATTACAAAATAACTAAGAATAAATCTTTATTTCAAAATCCATGCACAAAGAAAAAGGATTTCACTTGTCACTATCATCCTCATTGTTAAGAGAACTCACACATTTAACAGAACATGTATTACATTCACATTTTTTATCATCTTAATGATGATCAATAGTATTGCTTTCACTTAGATCCATCAATCAATTTTCAATATCTCTCATTATAATCTGAACTATACTTGAGAAGATTATTTTATTTAAAAATATTTAATTTAAATTTTATTGGCTGAAATAAATTATTTTTGTAGTCATTTTTAATCATTAATTTGATTTTAATTATTTAAAAATTTACAAAAATAAAATCAATAAAATTATTTAAAAGATGCAATAATAAAAATTAAAAATCTGAATATTAAATCTAAATTTAAATAAATTAGTTTTAGATTATAAGAAATTAAATATTGATAATCCATCTGGTTAGGAGAGGCACAATCCCAAATCAAGATAAAACATTTAAACATGCAAACACTACACAAAAACATTCACATACCAATTATTCCTCACACTCATCAAGGCCGAGACAATCTAATTCACTGCATTCTTCAGTAATTGATGGAGAGAAAATTTCATAGTTACAGGAGTGATTATATCGAATTAAAAGAATGTCATCGACAACTTCATTCGACATGCTCACTCTCAAAGGAGAATGAATAAATATGTGGACACTAAAACACCTCTCCACAGCTGCCTCGGATACTTGTATCGATTTGAGTTTATGTTCCATAAATAGACGTATAATCACTAATAGGTGATTACGGGTAACCGTCTTCTGTTGGTGATACTCAAATTTCGAAAGACATATTTTGCAGATTGCACTAGTATTTAAGTGATCAATATAAAAAATGTGAATAAGTAGTAGACTGAGGAATTGTAGAAATAATATCCACTTCAGATACCTTAACGATCTCCATTGTCTATTTGAATTGTAAGTTTATTATGAAAAAAAATATTTAAAAAATACACAAGAACTGATTATTTAAACACATATTATTTTGTAATTACTATTCTTTTAGTCATAGTTTTAAGAAAAACTTTGAAAAAACTAAAACCATTAATTTATTAAATTAATTTGCATTGAATTTAAAATTAAATTAATATTTAATATTTTATATGGAGAGTTCTTACAAAAGATTTTCAAATTTTGTAAACTAAAAAATATTTAAATTATTCAAAATAAAATAATGATAAAATTAATTTTTCAAATTTATTTTATAAAAAAAATAATCATTTAATTTTCTTTATAAACCCTATTGTTTCTACGGGATTAAATGTTTTGGTATTAATTTGGAACAATTAGGTTATAAAATTTAAATAAAATAAATATAAAAACGTTCGTAGTTCAATATTAATTTCTATTAACAAGAAAAAGTTAAAATAAAAAAAATATTTATTTTAATTTAATAATCATTTGAATTTTTTAATATTTTGGATTAAATATTTTGGTATTAAATTTCGCGGTATTAACTGTCGCATATTGTAATTATAAGTGCTTGTTATAATGTGGTATTCATTTTTTTAGTATTTAAAATTATGTGTATGTCAAAAAAATATTGGACAATGGAGAGGCTAATTTATATTTTATAGCCCGTACCTCGGGCCGGGTGGCAATAGATTGATTGGTTGAAAGCTTTTAGTGAGACCACCAATGATCACTGCAAGTTCAGAATATTTTTTGACTTCATTTTTAACTTCACCAGTAAGATGACATCTAGCAGAATCGTATATTAAAAGTGATTTTGGCTTAAAAAAGGAATCATTTCTTTTTATCTAAATTTTTTTGTATCCATTTTTTCACTATTTCACTATTTGACCATCCATTTTTATTGACTTCAACAATACTTCCTTTTGGAAAATTTTTTTTGGGCATTGTTTGTCTTTTAAACCATTGGTTTACATTTTTATTCCATCGGCAGTTACAGTTAATATAACTGTAAAATTATATTTTTCATTTCCGGTTGTTTTGATCAGAATATCTTTTTTTCCTTTTTCATCAACTGTACTTGTATCCGGAATATCGAAACTAACAGAAACTTCATCCATATTCCCAAGATGCTTCAAATCGATATCTCTCTTTTTATATTTAATAAAAGTAAAAATGATTCTTTTTTTTCTTCCCAATCAGCTGGCAACGATTGTCCGACTGAAGTTACTGCTTTCATGCTTAAATATTTTCTTTTCATAAATCTTGTGAACCAACCATTCGTTCCTTTAAAATTTTTTATATTAAAATCATATTTTGCCATTTTATTCGCTGTTAATCAAATATCAATGGTAGGAACTTTAAACCCTTTCTCCTTCTTCTCAATTACATAATTTTTAACGGCCTTTTCAAAATCGGGTCAATGTGCAAATCCCCCTTTTTTGTTTTCTTTTTTTTCGGCATTACGTTTAAAATATTTTTTGATTTTCTCCAATCCTGAATGTTTTTTTTCATTTTAATTGAATTCTCTTTCTGCTTCTCTGATAGAGATGTTTTTTAGCATAAGCAATAATTTCCAATTTTCTTTCAATCGTAAACGATCGTCTTGTTTTCTTCATTTTTAACGTGGATTTTAAATTCGAATTATTTTATTAAAACAAAAATAATTAAATCAAAATTAAAATAATATTAATTTAAATTTAATGATTTCTTCATTTGCATAATTTAAAATAAGTTCAAGTTTTCAAGTCACAAAAATATGCGACTTATACGCCGTTGAATTTAATTTTCAAAATTTAAAAAAATGGGTTGCGACTTATATGGGAGTGTGACTTATAGTACCATAAATATATATATATATATATATATATATATATATATATATATATATGTATGTATTTAAGTGTGTGTATNATAAATATATATATATATATATATATATATATATATATATATATATGTATGTATTTAAGTGTGTGTATCCATGGAATTTAGAAACCTATTCTGAAGGCCTTCTACTCAATCAATTTTCTTCAAACTTTGCACACTTACTCATGCTCGATGACAATAAATGGTTATGTAAAAATGTGATCGAAAAACTTTTTAAGATCCCAAAATTAGAAAAAAAACGAAAAATTTGGAGTTCCCGAACAATATTAGTTGCAAGATATCTACTTATAAATTATAAGTAGTTTAAATTAATTTTTAATGTGTTTCTTTAATTAAAAATGTTTAAATTTCAATTTTTTTAAATTTTAAAAACTTTTTGTTGACAAAGTAGAGTTTTGTCTGCATAAAGAATGAATAGAAAAAAATTAATTTTTTGATTTACTAAATAAGGTTAATTTTCATTTCTTATACTTGAAGTATTTATTATCAAGTAAATAATTTTATTTTTCTATTTTAATGTTTTTCTGTTTTTAAAAAGTTCTTTTTATATAATACTAATTAATAAATAATATAATACTAAATAATAAATGAATTAATAAAATGAATCATTGTACATCTTATTTATAACTTAAATATTTTTCCTAGTGATATTAAAAATGTCAATAAATTTTAATATTGAAAGAAATTTTTAGTTTAAATGATGTTACAAATATAAAATATCATTTAAACAAACAAAAAGATTTTTTATATCTTTAATTTTTAATTTTAATCTTTATAATAATAATTCGAGAGTTGGTAAATCTTTTAATACAGATCAATTAATCTTACGATTTAGAAAATATATAAGGATAAAAATGGAAGAATAAATTTCCTTTAAATAAATAATTTTTAAAAACATATAGAAAATAACTCCAAAATGAATTACTATCTCTTCGAAGACAAAAGATCTGCACTAAAATATATTTAATAAACTAAACTACAAACACACATGCATCAGTTATATACTGAATAAAAGGAGAGTCAAAGGTTAACTCTGTTCTCGACCCCGTAATAGTTATAAAATACAAATTTAGAAATACAGTGTACTCTCGATTAATCGTGCGCGGATTAACCGGTTTGCGGATTTACCGTGCCTGAAAATAAATATTTTTTAATAAAAATTTAATTTGATTATTTTTTTATCTAAGACGATTTTAAGACACATTAATGAATTGCGATCTTGAATATGCGCGTTATTTGAAAAAAATACGTACAGGGTCGCGCAGGAACGTCACACTGCCATTAATTTTGATATTTATTGCCCACATTTGTCACTTCTCGGAACTTCGTTTGATCTAAAAAATCTTCCGAGAAAAAAACGCTAGCTTCGATAAGAGAAAAGTCTGCTCCTGGACATAAATCGTCCAAAGAGAGAATTACGGTTTTATGTTGCGGGAATGCATCCGGATCGCATAAAATGAAACTGTTAGTAATCGAAAAATCAAAAAAACCTCGATCCTTTAAGGGAACTGAAGTAAAAAATCCTCCCGTCGATTATTATAGTCAGAAAGGGGCATGGATGGACAGGGAAATTTTTGAAGATTGGTTCAAAAATAAATGAGTCCCAGAGGTGCAATTATTTTTAAAAAAATAAGGGATTGCCACAGAAAGCAGTTTTGTTATTAGATAATGCTCCTTCTCATCCGAATGAAAGCATATTGAAGACAAACGATGGACTTATGATCACAAAATTTTTGCCCCCTAATGTTACATCACTGATTCAACCCATGGACCAAGGTGTTATATCATCGATGAAACGTCTATATCGTCAAAAACTTTTGAAAACTCTTGTAGAGGAAGATGATAATTTCATCAATTTTTGGAAAAAAATTACAATATTGGATGCTATACATGGAATAGTGCAATCTTGGACAAAAGTGAAGCCAGTAACACTCGCTCGATCATGGAGAAAGATTCTTCCTGACATAGAAAAAGATTTAATGGATCTGGAAGAGAATGAAGAAAATTTTGTACCTGAATTGTGTGGATTATTAGAAAACATAAATTTTTTTAAAGACGTGGATGAAGAAAATATAGAAGAATGGCTCAACCGTGATTTGAATGACCCCGGTTTCAACGCATAGATGACACTGAAATCGTTTCTCTTGTCACTCAAGATGAAGAAAATGAGAGTGATACTTCAAGCGAAGAAGACATCAGTGGTTACGTAAGCCATGAAATGGCATTAAATTGTATAGAAACACTATTAGAGTATGCTAATCAAAGGGGAACAGAATATAATAATATTATGGCTTTAAGGATATTTAGATGTGAAATTAGAAATTCTTTAAAAAGACATCAAAAACAAACAAAAATAACAGATTTTTTTAATTTGTATATATATAAAACTATGTATATTTTTTTATATTTTGATTTTTTATTGATGTTTCATTTTATGATTTATGATAAAATATTATATTTTTACTTATTTTTTTGGTTTCTTGATAAATAATGAATATAAAAATAATGTGTTAAAAATTTATGTTGTGTAGATGATATTGTATTCGAAAATAAAATAAAAATTTGATGATTCTGATTAACTGTGTTTCTCAATTAACCGTGTCCATCCTCCTCAGCATTAGCCCGGATAATCGAGAGTGCATTGTATTCTAAATTTGTTGATTGTGTAATACTTTAATTAATTTAAATTTAATTTTATAATATCTCACATCCCCATTGTTTTAAAAGGTTTCAACCACTCTATATTCCTCACCAATAACTTTCCGTTTTATCTTGTAATTCATAGCTTCTATCGTGTCGCTTTTTATGAATTTTCATCGGCCTCTCGTAACTGTTATCATCTTTATTACTTCTGTATTCAACTTTTTCTAGAACATGTTCTCCCACATTAAATTCTCTATTTCCCCGTTTACTATTATGATATGCAATTTTACTTAATCCTGCATTTCTTATTTTCCGAAAAAAATTTATCTAAACGTTGAAAATGTTCCTCCAAAATTTTTGAAAATATCAAAATATCGTCTAGATAAACAATTGCCTCCTTCCAATGCATATCACCAAGAACTATTGTCATCAGTTTCTGGAACGTCGCAGGTGCTGTTGATATTCCAAAAGACATCCGATTGAAGTAGAATTGTCCGGTTTTTGTTGAGAATGCCGTCTTTTCTTGTGACTCTTCACCCAATTTCACTTGATAATAAGCATTACCTAAATCAATGGTACTGAAATACCGAGATCCATTTAGAATATGCAACATATCTTCTATATGAGGCATTGGAAAGGCCGGCCTTTCCGTTATCTTATTAAGTTGCCTAAAATCTAAACATAATCTTATGTCTTTCTTTTCCTTTTTCCAGACACAAACCATTGGTGTGTTCGATGGAGAGTTGCATTTTCGAATTATTCCATTCCTCTCTAAAATTCATATGGCTTCATCAATTTTATCCTCTAAATTTATGGGCAGACGTCTCGGTTTGACATTTTTAGGTCCTCCATTAGTTAATATCCTGTGTTTCATAATATTTGTACATCTTATATCCCATTGATGTGCCATGAAAACATTTTTGTGCTTCTGCAACACTTTATATAACCCAAATTTTGAATCAATATATTAACTTGTTTCCCACATTTCACATCTATGTTGCAAATATAGTTATTTTAAATATATTTCGAAGTCATCAACTTTAAAATTATTGAAATTCTCTTCTAAAATTAATTTGAAGTTAAATTTATTTAAAAAATTCATGTTTCAATTATTTTTGGCATAACTTTATCAGCAAAATAACATTCTATTTCTTCACTATGACAATCCATTTTAACATTAATAACTACTTTTCCATAAATTTTCAACGAACTATCGTTTGTACAATATATTTTATCTTCTGAACCCGTTACATTCACGTTCTTTAATCTATCAATTAAACTCCTATCTATCACACTTATACGAGCGCTGTATCTAAAAGACAATGTGCGAAAATTTCGTTAATCCTAATCTTAATACTAGGCCTACCATTCATAATCTTATACGTAGTTTTCACATTATCGTTGGGGCATGAGATATTACTATTATTTATAATTTCATCTAACGAATAAATTTTAAAATAAAAATTATCATCATAAAAAATTTTACATTCATTCGAATTTCGAAATAGAATTACTTTTAACATTTTTATTTGTAGTTATTTTATTTCGTTTATTTTCAATACATACATTTTTACATTTATTATTTTTACTATCACTATTTTTACTAAGATAATTATGAATATCCTGTTTTATGGTTATAAGGTACCACTGCTTACTTAGGTGCCACCTTATTAAATTTGTTTTTAGACCCATAAATTTTATGTTTTTTCTTCTTAGGTGCCACTTTCTTCTAAGGTGCCATCTTATTATCTGTTTTTATGCTTTTTTTAAATTTTCACTATCTTCTTACAACAATAATTTGTTAATATTTTTGAAAAATTTAAAATATTTACTACGATACAATTTTTCGGCAAAGAAAATAGACAAAGAGTTACTCGAAAAACGTGGGAAAAGACGTAATAGAGAAAGACAACATCGACATAGAGAACGTTAGAAAGAAAATTCTGAAGATATTCAACAACTAAAAAAGCGAAAACAAGAGAAGAACAAAGAAATTTCATCTAAAAAATGAAAATTACAAAATCACCAATTTTCTTTCTCCCTTCCAGCAACCCTTCCGTGCATGCAT
This sequence comes from Girardia tigrina, assembly GCA_001938485.1. Classification (NCBI taxonomy): domain Eukaryota; kingdom Metazoa; phylum Platyhelminthes; order Tricladida; family Dugesiidae; genus Girardia; species Girardia tigrina. The sequence continues at coordinate 4,961 of MQRK01185567.1, read as the reverse complement.
CGGGCGATCAACTGTAGACATTTATATAATTATTTAGTTCTCTAAAATTAAAAATCGGTCTTAACTTCTCCTTGATCAAGTGCATTATTCCATAAATTGGAATTGATCTCACCGACTTACCCATGCGATTTTCATTGTATTTCTCCAAATAACCCTTACTATTCCACTCTTCAAAATGTCCATGGTTTGCTTATCTTTTAATTTAATCTCTTTCTAGTACTTAGATCTCATCGGTAAATGTCCTGGTGAGTTGGACTTCCAAGCCAAATATAATGTCCATGTTTCTTCAAACTGTATTATGTAATTATTTTTTTTCTATCTATATTTTCTCCATCTTTTTCGGCAAACACGATCCAAACTAGTAATGACATACATTCAGCAATTCTAATTCTACTCCAATTTTCACACATCCCTCGTTAAAAGTCATCCACCAGATTTTTCAATCGTGTCTACGCCTAACAATGTTTTGACACGCTGTGGTATTTCTTCCATCACCAAACAATTAAATTTCATAGCTATATTTTCATAACCAAAATATACACAACCTGATCCTACCATCAATTTTGATCCATCGGCTAAAATAACTTTTTTGTTACACAATCCTAGAGTCTCATTATCCACTTATCTCATTCTGATGACTTATTGGAAGCATCCAGTGTCCACCAACGGTTTTACTACTTCTCCATTCACAAAGCCCCTGATCACCGGAAGCGCCTTTATATCATCAAAAAGCCGTTGGTGCCGACCAATTCTCGATACCGTTTCCCGTTCGGCAGTGTTTGACAATATTATCTTTTTTCGCCCACCTAAAACAACTAATGTTATTTAACAAATAAAGGCTTCTAAGGCGGTCCTCGTCCGTCTTTCAAAATTCTTTGTGTTCCAAATTATATGGCATTTTATGAGTATCCGCATTACCAGTGCATATTTCCAATCGATTAGCGAAATTTTTCATTGGTGTGTTAATTACATTGTTACTAATGTTGGTATAGTTGCGACTTATCTCTACAATTTTATGCCACCGACGTATGTCTATTCTTTCAATTTCTAGGGCTATTTTGACCGGTAATCCAGTCAGAAATGCTGCGATTTCCAGACTGTACATTTTCTTCGCCAGTCTCGAGACCTCGGCGGCGTATTCATCAATCGTGTCCAAATCCGACGATTGAATCCGACTTTATTCTACGATTCGTATCTCGGCAAGTCATTCAATATACCGAATCCATTACTCGAAACACGTCCAACGAACTTCACGGTTCGTATCTACATATATAATTTTTCCACACCCTCTAAAATTATCCTTCTATTCGTCATTGCCGAGCTAACTGTAATGTATCGTAAAATTTACAACACGAAGCAACACAAAACCAAATTTATTTCTTATCAAACATGATCACGCCTTTTTCGATTTCAACACAGTTTTAAAACAATTTGTGTATTTCTTTTTTATTTATTATTGTATTTAATTACTTTGCTTAGTAATTATCATGCTTCGAAATAAATATTTATTTTATTCAGTGATTATCCTCTCCTTATAATTGTCAAAATTTTTATTTTTTTTTATTTAATGTATCGTAAAATTTACAACACGAAGCAACACAAAACCAAATTTATTTCTTATCACACATGATCACGCCTTTTTCGATTTCAACACAGTTTTAAAACAATTTGTGTATTTCTTTTTTATTTATTATTGTATTTATTTATTGTATTTTGTTCCGACTCGATAAATAAATACATAAAATATTATTATATACAAACTAAGCTAATAAAAATTATTTTGTTTGTTTGTTGAGGAAATCATTGTTTAATAATATTCGAACGTATCGTATTACATTTCTATAAATCAAAGTTGTTTGAAACCATTTTATTATTTTTAAGTGTTAAGTAAATACATTTTGATCAAAATATTTTTCATTATAATTTTAAACTTTTTTCTCAATGTTTATTTAAAGAAAAACTCAGGAATTTGTTTAGATAAATAAAATGTTGAATTAATATACAAAGTTTTTTAGAAATATGAAAAAAAAGTATCCAATATTATTCCAATCTGAAATAAAAATAAAATTAAAAAGTATTTTTATGAAAAAATTATAATAATAACGTACAAAATATTATAAGAATATTTATAGCGTTTTTATTGAGCTTATAAAATCCAAAAATTAATGTTCTAATGATATATAATATATATATTATATACATCATAAACTATGTTTAAACGTGCAAGGTGATTTATCAAATCATATTAAAGTTTTTAAAATAACATTGAAATTTTTCATCAAAATATTTTAAATATCATCAAAATCCTTTTTTAATATAAAAAAGCATGTTTTGAGACATATGATGTAACAGTTTTTAATTTTATAAATAGTAATTAATCACTTTATTTTCATTGCACTGAAGATGCCGTAATGGTTAAACGCGTTTCTTTTTGAAATAAATTTAAAAATCAAAAATGGCCTTGGTTTAGATTATATATATATATATATATATATATATATATA